>VZRQ01002141.1:1057159-1145739 GCA_013397975.1 Machaerirhynchus nigripectus
CGCCGGGGGAGGCGGGAGGCAGAGCCGAAACGGAGATCCCGACTGCTCCCCCCACCCTCTCGCATTAGCTCCCTCTCCTCGGCGCTACCGCTCCACGCCCAGCCCTGGCACAACCTCCGCCCTGCCGGAGCATCCTCGCTGCGTGGCGGGGCGAGGGACCGAGGCGCGGGGACGCTCCACCGCTCGGCCCGCGCCCTGCGGCCTCCCCCGTGCGGACAGTGTCCCGGCGGGCGAGCTGTGCCCCCAGCGGGTCACTCGGGGCAGCGCTATGGTCGCGGAGGGAGAGAGTTGACAGGCTGCGGGACAGCGAATGGCTCAGGCTCTGACTGCTGCACACATGAGCCGGTAAATAACGCGCACGTGTGAGCATGCCTGTTTAATGTCTCTCCAAAAGGCTTCCTCCTCTCTTTTCCTCCCGTTTTGGGATACCCGTCTGGGCGCAGAATCCTGAAATCCCCAGTACTAGCGCTCTCTTTGTTGCCACACCATAAAGGAAATAAGTCAGGATAAGAAAATTGCTTGTTGAGCTCCCTTAAGCAACAACATGTGTATAAGCAACACATTCATTTGAAGAAAAGCTAAAGCACAGCAAAATCTGGAAAAGCATAGTTAGGATCAATAGCCGCCTGGATTCTACCCCTTCATTGCTGCACAACCCACAACATACACTGAAACATGAAACCCCTAACACATTCCCCACATAACTTCACTACTGAAAACACAGGGCCAGATTGCTGCCCCCCCAGCCCTGTGGAAAACCTCCCAGAGCAGAGAGGGATGGAGCTCTCTGAGGGGTTTCTTCAGCGGGCTCCTTCCAGTGTGGATCAGACACCATCATTTTTGGAAAGGATGACAGGTTTGGTCTGTCCAGGCCCCATCACATGTTATTTTCTGGGCTGAGAACTCTTGAGGTAGAGCCAGGGTGTGTCCTCACCAGTTCTGCAATTTCTGCTTTGAACTCTGAATCTCATGAGCATCCCACTGGGAAAACCATGGGGGCTTTTGAGACCCACTAATGACTGATTCTTTTCCGTGACTAAAAAGACATCATGTGGGCAATACAGCAGAGACTTTTTTTTTTTTCCCCCAGAGCAAGAAGGAAAACTCTGCACATATCTGCCCCTAGAACTATATCTGGGATGGCAGATCTGTTATGTATACACACGATTAACTTAACAAAAAATGGTAATGCCTCACAGAACATCTACAGACACAAATATTTCTGAGAAGCACCACCAATCTACTATTTCTGACTTGTCAAACAGAAATCCACAGTTTCTGTTGGATTACCATGGCCATGAAATAAACAAGCAAATGAACTGCACCATCAAATAGTCTCTCATCTTGAAGACAATGTACTATAATACAATATTTCACTGCAGATCAGAATCACATTCCCTCACATGAAAAAGGAAATCAGACACCTTGGGTAATTTATTGTGCTCTTCATACTGGTTTTGATCATCTATCCATTGATTTTAATTGCTTTGCTCATGGGGTTGAATCAGTGTAATTCAGAATGTTATAGAAAATAATTTAAAAATGGTATGTTCCTCTCCATTTTTGAGTTTACCTATCAATTTGGCCTCATTATTTGTTTATATCCTCTCCTCTCTCCCAGTGTCTTAATGAATCTCCTTGGCCTCATTATATATGGCCCAGAATTTCAGGTCTGAATACAAGCAGTAATGACTTCATTCATAAATCAAACTGGGCAGAGGACTGGCCCTGACACTGGTTCATGATCTGTTAAACTGGTGTTGCTCCCATTAATCTGTTAGTATGATGCTTGAAATGGTTTTGGCTGAGATGAGTGAGCAGCCTCCCAAACAACAGTTGGACACAGCACTAGGGCTGCAGGGGCAAGTCCCAAGAGACAGTTTGGGGTGGCTGCCCTCTTTTGGAGGTGGAGACTTAAGGGCAAGGCTGTGAGTCCTTCTGGAGTCCCCGGCACATTTTATTCACCAGCATAAATGCAGTCAAAGGAATGAGGTAGCCAGGTTTGAGCCTTGGAGCCTTTTGGCTTCTTTTAGAGTAGGTGATTAATTAAACAATGGTTTAGGATTCCCATGGTAGGCATACTTGAAAAAAAACGACTCTGCCCTTTCTGGCTTACTTTGGGCATTGGTGAAATGTCAATGCACTGGCAAGACAGTTTCAGGCAGTTGCCTGGAAGGCAGTTGCCTTTTTGTCTATTTGTGCTGGACTAAGAAATTATCTTTCTTTGCCATTATGTCAGCATGGATGGAAGTACAGGCAGCTGCGTTTATAGCAGAAGTAATTTTCCAGTGCAGGAACCTGTAATACAGACAAATATACTAAACTCATCTAAAGATAACAGCTGTCTGCATACCAGACCTCCATGGAAATGGATACACATGGATAAATAAATGCAAATGTTACCAATGTACTTACAAGGGATGATTCCTACAATTAGTCCTATTAGTTCTGATGTAATCAGAAAGTGAAAAACACAATCCTCATTCTGTCCTAAAATATTCTTAAAGAGACAACATAATTATAATTCTGTTTGCTCCTCTCAGCACCTACAGCTCCAGGTTTCATACAGCCACTCCAGTCATGGGTCAAAGAGGGAAATGCAGATTTAGGGAGATGGAGAGAGGCTCTCACGAACACTGGGGGACAGCTGTGTTAGCACCTTGCTGGGACAGAACCAGTCATGGATCAAATAAATGTGCAGTGCCTTGTCTCTGGATGAGTCCATGAGACTTCAACAGCTTCCAACACACTCATTTTCGCTCTGCTTTGCTGAGGCAGAAAAAGGAAATTTGAAATAAGAAAGCATTTGCTTCCTTTTCACAGGTACCTACACATATACAGACACACAAAAACACACTTTGAGGGAGGATTTTGGTGGGGAGGAGTTCTTTACCAGCACAGAAACCCTGCTGCTCCTGGTCATCAGAGAGGGGAGGAAGAGCTATTTCTATTGTGAATAGAGGGTTATTTCTGCCCATAGTACTTTTCTCATCCTAAGTAGATTTACAGTTTAAAGGAGGAATTATACAGCTGTTTCCCAGTCTTCTGATGAAAAAATCAGAAGAAAATAAGAATTACTGCTCTGGAATCCTGAAGGTTACTGTAAGTCTCCAGGGTCCACTGAAGTCAATGGGGAAAATCCTGTGAACTTTCAACTAATATATGTGGGAATAAAAGAGGAATTTTTTTAATTTCCCCCCTCATTTTAATTATATTTTTTCTGTATTATTCATCTAAAGAATTTGACAGGGAGGTTCTTTTTCCAATCACACCAGTAAAATGCTGTAACTAATCTAGAGCCAGGAGATCTCAGCAACTTCACTCTGAGAGAAGAACTTAGATCTGAGCATTTGCTACTAAAATCTGTTGTCATCAGAAGTCTGCAAACAATTTATGTCATTGCTCTTTGGCATTGTAGAGAATCACCTCAGAAGGTTTGCAGTTTTTAAGTCAGCAAGCAAATTTTCTGTTCCATAGTTTATCATTGAGCATGTTTAGAGTGTTTGAGGAAGTGTCCGAGTCTGAAAGCATACAGGTTTTTGCTGAAACCTGAGCAAGTATTTGCATTCATCAGTTAAGGAAAGAAAATTCAATTAAGCTGCAGACATTCAGGGAAGAAGATCACATCCAGAAAACTTTTGTAATCTATGTTGTTCACCAGCATAAAGACACTATATGATCTCTGTGTAACTATGTTTGACATCAAATGAATCAAAAATCAGCTCTGGCCACTAGAAAAATGAGAACAAGACTTAAAATCCCTTAAGGGGGAGTTCTAGATTTTTGACCCACCTCTTTCATCCACTAAATGGCCATAAGCAAGTCCTGTAACAGCTTTTCACTTTTCACTTCGCTTACTGCTAATGCTACCCAGCAGAATTCACAGCAGCCAACTGAAGTCCCTATACAATGCCTGTAGCTAACAAAGACGCCTCACTAGGGCACCTTAGGGCAGTCAGGATTGAAATCTGCACCTTCCAACGCAACAGGTGGATAAAAGCACCTTCCAGGATGTGCCTGACCTGGGAGGTGTGCTCTGCAGTCACACCCTGTGGTCTGAGCCTCGCAGAGAGAGTTCAAGGAGCAGTGAGATTGTGCATGATCTAAGAGTCAATCTGCCCAGTGCTATAAAAGCCAAATGCTCCTAAGCATGCCTATTTAGCCTTTTAGAAACTTACCTGATAGAAATTAACTATTCTGTCAGCTTTGGATGCCTCCAACAGCTGAACAGGATTTTTTTTCAGTATTATATTTCTACTCAAGTCCTTGGTACAAAGTCAAAGGTAGATAGGAGCACTTAAAGGTGGTTTTTCTACACAACGTTTTAACAAAAGACTTTAATAGTAAACTAATTTGAAGGAAGAGATTGTTCATACCCCATTTTGTGGATGACAAAATAATTAAAATCTTTAGATTCTGGGTTAAAATTATGTACATAACTGGAAGTATGTCTCAGAACAGGGAACTGGGACTGCTCTTCTCTTTCTCTTCAAGAGACTTTGAGCAGGGCAAAACCATCTCCTAAACTGGAAACCCAGGTAGAGAAGACTATGCACTTGACTTATATCAATACACTTGTTTGAGGACTGAGACTGTACTTTTTCTTAATTCCCCTCTACCTTTTTTTTTCAGTGTTAAACATAAGCTACTTGCTAGTATTCAACATGGCAAGAGAGAAGGAGCAAGGGGAGGTGAGACCCAGGCTGAGAGAAAGCAGGTCTGTGAGTGTTATCCCCTCATACTTGTCAGGTCTGCACCACATTCCCACAGCCAGGCTGTGCTGACTGCCCACCCCTGCCCAGCACTCCTGCACTGCCCTGCACACCGCGGGTCTGGCTGCAGCCCGAGCAGAAGGTGCTAGCAGTGGATATAAATGTAAAGGAACATCAGAGCCTTGCCTTGCCTTGGGTGTTTCTACCTCATTTCCCTTTCTTAATTCAACTGTTGCAGCCTCCAGACGTCCCAGGTTTTAAATTTGTCCCTGCAGAGCCAGTTCACAATGCACTTACTTGCTGCAGACACCTCCTTTCCACACAGAACTGTTCCCTAAGCGTATGCAGATACAAAAAGCTTTCTGTTTTAGCACCCATTAACTAAAGGAAAAAAAATCTAAGGGGATAATTTTTCAAATTATGAAGTCGCATCAGTTGCTGTCACTGAGAAGAGCCACTCACTGTTGCCAAGGCTCTTATGAGATGACAGAACCCAAACTGGATTGGAAAGGGATCACCTCATTGCTGATGACAGTCCCCCCTGAGAAGGCTTAAGTCCTCTTGCCCTTGCAGTACTTGATCAACCAGCAAACACCTAGTCCCCTGCCACTGTAAGTTCCTGGGGCTTCCTTTTCACAAAGGAAAATGACATAAACACCTGAGGTGGAAAAAAAGCCACCCAGTATTAGTAAAATAGGTACCACAAACTGGAATAGAAGCAGAACCTCAGTTTCCAACACAGCATGTCTCAGTGAAGACTTTGGCAGCTGTTCAGAGTAAGAGAAATTGTTCTACCCTTTTGCACGTCTCTTGCCAGTGTCACATTGCACAGCCTTTAGAAAACTGCCTTTACCTATGCATTTTTGTAGTATTAACTTGCACATCAGCTGGTAAGGGAGAGAAGTAAAGCCTTTAAAAATATATATGGAAAGTTCAGAGTGAAATATAACAAAATAAAAATAAATTAATGTGGGAATTTTGTGGTAGGATTTTCAGAACTTTTATTTAAATACCTGAATTTAAGCCTTTAAAATTAAAGTTAAATATCAGTGCCGCCAGAATGTCACTGGTCTTTGTCTAAACCAGGTGAACAGCCTGGGAAATGTGTGCAGAGAATTTTGATTAGTTTATGCATTTTAAAATGACACAGGTTGGAAAAAGCTATTAGTAAGTCAAAGAAAACGAGTCAAAAATGAAAGAAGCCAGTGGTAATCAGTGCATGGGAATATGGGAATCCATGCGCTGCTTCAGTGTTAAACTCTTACATGATGCAATACAAAAAAAAAAAAGAAAAAGAATAGGTTAGAAAGATGGAAGCAATAGAAAAAAAGGGAAATGAAAAATTAGTATCTTCTTGTTCATACAGGCCATAAGATAAGCATATAAGAATATGCTTCTGTTTCTTCTATATGTTCTATTTGTTTGTTACACATACTGTAATTTATGCAGTTTAGAATAGCCTCTTAAATCCCATGCCTGTTGCTTCCATGTACAAAATAGGTTAAACAGAAATAGCCAAGAAGCACTTTACTCCATTGGTGTTCCTCAAATATGAAAGCTGTGATACTCCAAATATTTAATTGACCCCAAGGCCAGTCCCTTTGAGATTCAGCTTACATTAACACAAATAATGCAGTGCTAAAAAAGAAAGATTTGCTCATATAATGAAGTATTTTTAGTGCACTAGCAAACATGATTCCTAGATATATTTTACTTTCTCCATGAAACACTTAAAACATTGAAGTTTAGTGTTTGCATTTGACAGTAGAAATAATATGGAGTAACGATTTATAGTAGTTAATCTTTAGAAATGTCAGCATAGTATAGAAGCAAATATTATGAGCAGTGAGAAAGTATGAGTTTTGATTTTTTAGTTTTCCAGCTCTTGATCTGTTTGGCCTTATTTTTCGAGTCCATCCTAAAGTTATGTTTTCACAAATTACTCACTAGTGACTCTGAATTAAAATACATACAATTGCTTATTCTGAAAGTAAACTTAAATCATCTCAATGGTTTGTATTTTATTTGACTTATAAATAGGATTTATTGTACTTGTCTTATGTGGAAGACCACCTAGGCTATTCTAAAAACACATTTCAAACATTATTCTTTCTATCAGCATGTCTTGCTTACCACCCCCACTAAGAGCAGACAGAACTTGCTCCAGTTTGAGATTCTTTTCCTTGTAGGTGTGTGAGATCTGCTGTTATTTCACACAGGTCCTCCCTGTCTGCCCACGGCAAGGCTGGAAACCATGACCTCCTCCGAGAGATGATGACTTTTTACAGTATTTTGGGGAACACCTGCAAGGGACGGCACTAAAGGAACTGCTGGGAGCTAGAATCAGTCTCCATTATTGATGTCTCCATGCTTTTTGTCCCCTTCTCTCTCATTCCCAAGCCAGGCAGAGAGCCACTGTGGGCCTTTAACTGTGTTGCCTGGGAGCTGTCAGAGTAAAGAGACGTGGCCTCCCGGTGCCCTTGTGGCTGGAGGGCATCCCAAGGAGGGCTGCCGAAGATTGGCAGAAGACTTGGCAGAACAGATGAACGTGGTTTTCCCAAGAGTTATGGATGGTCTGGTTTTTCTGGTGTTCAGTAACAGTGGGGTTCACGTTGTTGTGTCCTTTGGTGGTAATACTCAGAGGAAAGGTTTTCTCCTCTAGCAGTTTGCTAGGTTTTATTTAACTTTTAGGATCTTTCTGTCTCCTACACATTTGCAAGATGTGGTTGAAAGAAATGAGGAGATCAAACATAATTTAAAAAGGTACCCAAACAGGCATGCATATGTGCAGATAAGGCCAGTGGCACATCTTTACTTAGGAGACCAAATTAGGAAATAGTCTTTGCAGGCAAAGCCACAGTGAAGATATTGTGGCTCTTTATCTTAGTACTTGAGGCAGTGCAGTTTAGCTGAACATCTCCCAGAAGAATGTTCACAAATGAAGTGTATATCTTCTGCTTCTGGAAATGTCAAGAGCACTGAATTAAAAATTTTCAACTTCATGGTTTAATAGTTTTTATCCTAATGAGCCCAAAAATGGAAAAGAAAGAGAGAAATAACTTTCTGATGCTTGAAAAATATTTTGAAAATATTTTGAGTTTGACCAACAATTTCTGCTCCTCTTTTTGAGAGGCTCAGACCGGAAAGATCAGAGATGACATCACTAAAGCACATTTGGACAAGTTAAATCTACATTTTTCCTAAACTGCCTATCATCATGGATTCATGAAGGTTAATTCTGGTGTATTAATGCAACTTTCTAATGACTACCTACTGCTGCACTGAGGCTTGACATGTACAGCCTGATAGTCTTGTTATGGGGTGTTTCATCAAAGTGCTAATACAGCTCCTGCCTGCTGTATTACCACATCATAATTTTTTTAACCCATAAATGTTTTCAAAAAAGAAGCCTGTGTTTTAGAAATGCTGAGCAGCAAGATGCTTCAGTGACATAAATAAATAGGAAATAAATAGGAAATAAACAGGTCCAAATCAGGTGTGCTTTTAGAAAGGATGAACATGCTTTTTCTTCATACCTATTAATATTGTCCTGTTCAGCCCACTCAGATGTATTATATGGCATTTCCACCCTTCACGCTCGAGCTGTGTTATGGCTGCATCAGTTTCTGCTTGTATCACCAAAGATTCAGATCAATAACATATAATTTAGTATAAGAGGCTGCTATAACTTCTAAGAGGCTCCCTACCTAAGTGAAATAAGTTGGATTTGGCCCTTGGTTATGTTTTAAAATGGAGCAAGGCACAACAAGATGATTTATAATAATTTTATATTTTGCTATCATGATTTTCTCTTTTAAGTAGAAACAGGTGATACTTAAGCTGAGGTTTGGGACAACTTAGCATTTCAGCTTAAATGGGAAAACTTAGATGGCAAGTGTGTTATCTGGTACATGCAGAGGCAAGGTTTGAAGTGTATTACATCACATTTTAAAGCCAGAACATTTTCCAATTAGAAATTCCAGAAAATTATTAGTGATTCAAACTGTAGTAAAAGCTGAATTCTTTCCTAGATCATACATATTCATACGCCATCAGCATAAAATGCCACTTTAAATTCACTGATTCCAGTCTCCATCCCATGAGAATCTGAAGCAGCATTAACAGCTTCTGTCAAATGTTCTCACATTAAAATAAAGCAGCATGGTGGTTGGGAAGAGGAGAGACACAGAAAATACCTTTTTTCTGTAGTAATCAGAATTGAAAGTTTCCAAGTTTCTTGCTCTCTACAACAAAATTTATCCAGCTTTGTGTTTGAGCAAGTAGTGATTCACTGCTGACTAGGACAGGGTCCAAAAGTGGCAATCTTCTCTGAGGCAAAAGTTAGATGAACATGATCTTTTGGCAGCTTGCATATTAAGAGCTGCCTTATTCCCGGGTTCTCAACTGAGGACCTTCAGAGAGGTTAGAAAAATGACATTGAAATCTGCTTTTGTACTGTTTGGGAACTGAATTCAGTACATCACTCTTCAGGCTGGTTTTGAGAACATGACATTTTGAGATTCCTTAACAAATAGTACCAACTGTCTGTGATACCCAGTGCCTTCAAGCAGAGTGATTCAGACAAGTAGGAGCTTTTCTTTCTATTAGTTCCACATTCAGCTTTATTTTAGCAACAAAGCGATTCCCTTCTTTCCTCCCCGCACAAATAATCTGTTCCTAAAGTAGTCCAGTTTTTTATAGATTAATAGCATTTTGCAGTCTGTATAACCCTTTAGTAAGAACTTTGTCATTGTCAAGGCCAGAGAGATCAGAGCTCAGTGTTGACTTTCCTTATTCCTGATTCTTCCTCTGACGTGCTTTAAGATCTTTATTAAGTTAATTAACCTCTGTGACTCAGTGTAAGCACTGGTGTAATGCACGTAGTAATGCTTAACACAGAGTCCCACAGATGTAAGGCATGATAAAAGGGTAGAGGACTATTATTGTTACTAATGATCATTAGTTTGAAATCATAGTCAGGCAAAACCAAGAATAACAAGGCCATTGCAATTAGTTGAAAGGTAGGGTTGTGATATTTAATCATCATTAAAAGGGTACATGATGAAAAATATATTGCATATTTTCAATGAGAGCCAAGAAATAACTTTGTGGGATATCTGCAGTAAAGACCAGGATTAACAGCTCTGAAAAACAAGGTTCAATAAATCTTATTATTTTTTTCATCCAGGATAGAGGTTATTTTTCCTACTGTGTCACACACTGTGGCTATTAGAGAAAGTCTTTTTTCGTACATGTGATATGATGGTGCACTGAAAACTAACAAGCCACAAGTCTGTAAGTTTATCTCTACTTTTTTCATTGTTGCTATTGTTCTTACTGTGCTTAGTACTAATTATATGCAGTATCTAGAGAATCACAGGTTTGGGTCAGTGCATTTTGTCCTGTGTACTGCAAAAATATATTATAAGATATTCATGGTCTCAAAGAGATAACGAAAAGAAGCTGACATCTTCACACAGCACTGTTGTTTATAGCTATCTTTCCATTTCTTTTAGACATTGCCTCTGGGATATAATTAGATAAAGAAAAAAAAATCCCATCCATCAATTAAGGTATTAGTGATCAGAACTGAATATTGGCAGTCTCAAAGAAGACATTCCTTTCCAGCTATCAAGAATTTTCCTTTACTGACTTGTCTCTCTCAGTCTATCAAAGAAATGTTTTAATTTGCAGCTGAAATCCTGATCCTGTGATGAATCATGGTTTCTTTTGAATGCAAAGGGCGTCTGTCTGGCAAAGTTGGCAGCCTGACCTCTATAAATATTGTTCTATTGATAAAAAGAGGAATTGGATATAGAGACTATCCAAAATAAATATTTTGCTGGGATCTTGGATGTCTGAATACAATAGAGCAAAGGGTTGTTGTTGCATTTTAAATCATTCAGACATAAGTTGAAGTGAGTATTGGTTTTAGTTGAAAAACTGTCAAAGGCAGTTTGCACCTTTTATTTCGGAAATGAAAATGGACACCTGTTTAGGGATTGCTCTTTTCACTTTATTATCTGTAGGGATTTGCCATTGGTTTTGCTGGGAGCAAGTCCAGGCTTCCTTATTTCTAGGAGAATTAAAACAGGATTTCAATGGGGTATTCAGAAATACCAGCCCATCATGTTCCTGCCTTTTGGATGGAGGTGGATGGGAAAAGAGCCCTTTGTGCTGTCCCTATCAGAAGCCTTTGCAGGCTCAGAGCGGCTTCCTCAGCATGCCCTTGGGACAGGTGTGTAAGTGGAAAATCAGCTGTGCATGGGAGGCAGCAGACAGGCTGGGCTGCCCCAAGGACCAGGGAAAGGAAAACCTTTATGCCCCCACTTCATATTGAGGAAGTACAGAGGCATAATTTCTCCCAGTAATCGCTCCGGTGGGTGTCCTGGCATGGCGCAGCTCCCCACTGCTCCCTGACACGGCTGCGTCCCAAAAGACAAAAGATGTGCTGCTCTATGCTGGCACACCTCCTCCTTTCTGCCCTCTTTGCTCCTACAAAAACTGCTTACATAAAGCAGAAAGGGTGTGCAGAAGGAGGAGGTGTATGTGAAGTATTACAGCAAGAAGTCCTCAGAATGGCTGACGAGAGGTGTCTCAGCACCATCAAGTCACAACAAAAATGGTCTGACACAGAGGCATGAGCGAGCTTGTGCTGAAGTCAACAGAACCGTACCTTTGCCTAACCAGTGACGTCCTCCTGCTGCTCTTTCCCAAATGGAGCAACAGAGGAATTTTTCCCACCAGAGACTTTTTCTTCTTATCAATAAATTACAGTATCTAGCTGCTGCAATAGATAGTCTGTGAATAACAGAGGACATGTATTTTTATTGGCTCATCTATTTAAGCAAAGAGAATTCCTGTCATCAGTGCTCAGCTGTAAACTAAAATTTGAAGATAAGATACCATCTATTTCTTCTTTCTCCTGTAACTCACAGCACTGCTGTGACTGCTTTGCAAGGGAATGTTTGTATAATATATGTGACAGATACACTAACACTTGCTGTTTATCCGCTTCTCCCTTCTTATGAATCATTCTTCTTTCTGTACTTCATACCTCCTGAAAAGTCCTCCTGTTTCAATTTTTTTTAAATGCTTGTTTACAATAAAATCATAATAAAACAATACTTTTGCAATAATTACATTATTTACTTGGAATTTGATTCCTCTATGCTGAAACCTCGAGCTGAGCTTCCTTTTTTCATTACTTTCTAGATCATGGAGAAGCTTTGCATCTATCAGCTTTCCTTGTTATAGATGTATTTCAGCAATGGCACCCTCTCAACATTTTGAAAAGGTTTTCCTAAATTTTTTTAAAGTGTGACACCACTTGCATCTTCTCTACCATTTGCAGGAATCAACCAAAGGCCACCAACTGAATCTTAAACATGTGTATTAGTCACTCAAAGAAAGAGAAACAGGGATAGCGTTCTCCTGTGTTGAGCCAAATGTTCGAAGAAAATTTAACAAAACCTGCCCACACCCAGAACAAAACCCAGAGAACACTATCCACACACAGAATCCACCACCAACAGGCAATTCCCCATCATTCTGAGTGTACAGGCACTGCTCCTGGGGCACCCTGAAATGCCTGTTGCAGTCATGCAAGCAGAGCAAGGCCCAGTGTGAGTGCTGAGGCTGCAGGAGGCTAAACAAAGAGCTCAGCTCTGGGCAGGGTGGCAGTGCCCCACACTTTGGCACTGCTACGGCACAACTTTGTGCCTGTGACCCCAGCCATCGCCTGTTCCATCTCTGCCTTAAGTGAAGCTAATGGTGGCTTCCTGGCCATGGTCCTTGCACAGAAAAGCAATGAACCTGAGGAGAAATAAAAAACAGTTTGTAAAAGGAATTAGGCAAAAACCCAAGACAAAGAAAATAAATAATGGTTCATGAAAATCTTACACAGTCAAAACCAAGGGCACAGAATTTATCAGGAAACCTAAGAGAAACACAACTGTGGTTGTTATGTTGCCATTTGCTAGACTGTAAGTCTTCAAAGCTGTCAGAGGAAGGCTGTGTACCTAATCAAAACACATCTCCTTCTCCTGGCTTAGTGATTTAATACCATAGCTTTGGGGAACAAAACATTCTCCTAAGTGCTGCTGGGCTGCAAGTTACAAGAAAGTCTTTCCGGTATATCTGTCAGAAGTCTAATTTCTGAAGCACAAGCTGAAGCTACTGGGGAATTTTGCTTAAAGTCACACTGTAAATAAATCTCTGCATAACTGTTTTTGCCTTGTTCACACTCCTCTCTTTCTGCTTTTTGCTCTAATTCTTGCAGCTAGGATTGATAAACTGTGGGGAATAAAACCAGGAGAAACTTTTTCTTCATTTAGGTCTACAGTTTTATCTCTGGGACTGCAATGTTTTTTCACTAGCAAAATTTTGCACCAGTACAAAGAGTTATACTCTGGGACAAAATTTTAAGACTGCTCTTACTATTATACCAAAAAGCCACAGCAGACTCCCTGTTAGTGCATCAGCAATGCACAGAAGGATCCATAGTAAGTGCTTGCAGTCCTAGCTTAGAAGCACAGAGTAAATCTATCTTCCTGAATAAAGGCATCTACAGCCACTTGCATACCCTGCCGTGTCCCTCTTGGTTCCTTTCCTGTCTCTCCTGCCAGAGAATGCAGGTTCCCAAGTGCTTGCAGCCAAACCTGGCAGCCCCTTGCAAATGTCCTTAGTGTATTTTGCCTCTTAGTGCATGTAATCAATCTACTGATGACTGCACATCTAATTTACTTTGAACCTCTCAAGTACATCTCAGGATAAAAAGACCAGTTTCTTGTCTTCATATGCTCTTTGAGCAGAGCTTTTGCAGTGCTTGGGGTTTGCTTGTAGAAAGAACAAGATTTCCACAGCTGTCATGAACACCCTTGTATTCTCTGGGAAAGCTTTCTTAAGTTTCAGTGAGCTTTGAACACAGCTCATGAAGTTTCTCTTAAAATGAGAGCTAGAGGCCTCAGCTGAGACTGACAAATACTGAGTAAGAGAAAAGAACTTTCCAAAAGGTTTTGAAATTAATATCAAATAGATGTGATAGACAGCACGCGAATAAACTGCTCATTTATAAGTAAAAATTAATATATTTTTAAAAATTATACTTATTTTATAGATTTGGTTTCTACTACAAACAACTACAAATGTGGTAGAGTCCAAAAACGAGCTTACTCTTCCCAGGTCCAGGTCAGCACTTTATCTACAAAGACATCCTTCTTTACCTACCAGTGGTGATATAGGCAAAAGCGATCAGGTTACAGACCATTATTAAGAATTCAGGAATTAGAAAATGAATGAGGACCAGGTACTTTGAAACAGCAAGGCAGTGTTCATATCCTACGATGCCATCTTTGATCACATGCTCACCTTGTTTTTTTCCTTTCCATGGGTTCTTTCTTAGTGCAAAAACCTGACTGTACTCAATTAATGAGTAACAACACACAATTTTATTTTCTTTCCATTCAGTGCAAGGCTGTCCAGGTTTCACCTGGGATAGAGTTAATTTTCTTTCTAGTAGCTGGTACAGTGCTGTGTTTTTGGATTCATTATGAGAATAATGTTAATAACACAGTGATACTTAGGTTTTAGCTAAGCAGTGCTTACCCCGAGTCAAAGAGTTTCGAGTTTCCCATGCTTTGCTAGGGAGGAACTGCACACAAAGCTGGGAGGGAGCATGGCCAAGACAGATGACCCAAACCAGCCAAAGGGATATTCCATACCATAGAACATCATGCCAAGTACATAAACTGGGGGAATCTGGCTAGCAAACACTGGTCACTGCTTAGGGATGGGCTGAGTATTGTTCACTAAGTGGTGAGTAACTGGATTGAACATCACTTTTTTCTCTTGCTCTTTTTGTTCTCTTCCATTTCACTATCATCATTATTATTATATTTAAAATATTTTATTTTATTTCAAGTATTAAACTCTTCTTTTCTAATCTCAGTTTTATCTTTCCAATCCTCCTCCTGATTCCACTGAGGGTGTGTGTGGGTGAACAAACTGTCTGGAGTTAAATCACAACAACAACCCAAGTTGTCTTTCTTCTCCACTGATAAAGCTGTGCTGTGAAAATAGGGTTATTCACATCCTCAAGAGCTCTTTACAGTGCCTTTCATTGCAGCACGTGTGCGCTTCATTGTAATTTGTAACCTGGTTTCACAAAGCTCCTCTGAGACATGGACTTAGTGTTTTTCCCATGTTTCAGGTTTGTAGGCTCAGTGCAGAATGACTAATGTCATGTTGAACACCACCTGCACACTTAGGGCCTCAAGGTCCTTGGATGTGCTCTGGAAGCTTTGGCAGGAAGAAGTCACAGATCTGCAGGCTTTCACTGATGAACCACAACCATTTTCTACAGAGAAGTCTTGAAATTCTCCATAGAAATGTAGTATTTCCAAGGGCTGTCTCTTGACCAAAACTGAATTTTCAGAGTGATAGTAAAAGATAAGCTCCTAATATAAGGTTTATCCTTTTGTGAAACTTCGTATGATAGCTCTAAATCCTAGAAGCATTTCCATTTAAAGCAAAAGAAGATGTGAAGTTCTGAGGCAGGTAGAAGTATATCCTTTATCCCCAAAACATTGGCAATACAGTTCTAGCTTTTCCAAATGTTTAGAAATATTGTTTGGAAAAATAAAACAAGTTAGATGGAAGTTAGATGGAAAATTGCATTCTATGCAGAGGAAGTTTGTAAGAGTTGTGAGAAGCTACAAATGGGGTATTGCAACAGGAAATGTGCAACCTCAGGAATATGCTACTGGCCTCACTGCAAACTTGGAGAGCATTCAAAAAGAGATGTAAAGGAGTGTACTGGAATGCTGAAAAAAAAGGGAAATCACAATAAGAACACCTAAGAAAATAATGCCTGTCGAAGAATAAATAATGTGTAACAGACAGTAATCCCATAGAATGTTGCGTGTATTTCTCTGGTCATTCTTATCCAGACTTGTGGCACCATGCAAATATCCTTTTCTTGTTTTCCACTGCCAGCTCATACAGAAAAAGAGCTTTCTGGTTATATAAAATAGAGGTTATCAGCAATATTGCTAATTAATGGTGTAGTTGCCAAATAAGAAGTTAAACTCTGACAAACATGACTTAATGTTACACAAACATGCTTCATCAGTCACAGTTAAAAAATTACACAACATCCAGCATTTTTTTTGGACAAGTAATAGAACTTATTGGCAGTTGGTATAATTAAAGGCTAGTAAGCAGATGAAAATGTTTGGGGGTTTGTAGACTTGTGTACAGAAAAAAAGGATAGAAGTGTTTCTAAAATGCCACAGCTTGAGCTGGTTCTTGTTTAAAATGGGAAGACTTTAATGGGAGCCCAGGGATCCACAGGCAAATCCAGGTTCAGTGTGGGGAGGTCTCAGGTCTCTCGACACAGTGAGGCTGTTTTGGATGTCCTCTGATGGACACAGCTGTTGCTGGCACTGATCTTGCTCCCAACAGCCAGTGTGGCACTGTGGTACTGGCATCCCACTGGGTATCCGCCTAGTCTTGTGAGGTACGGGGCTACTCTTTCTTTGTCCCACTGTGTCCTGTAAAATTTGAAGCTCTTATGGAATGCTGGAAATGTTGAGAGCCCTAAAGGGCTGTTCAGGAGATGGGTTTGTTTGGCCTTTTCCCTTTGAATGGAGCAGAAGGAAGTAGAGTCCACTTGTTTAACATAATAAGTGCAGAATTTTTTGAATGACGGCTTGTAACAGGTGGAAGATGAAGAGGGAAATGATGAATAGGGAACTTCAGCAGCAACCCCAAATGAGACATTGAGCAGATTATGTTCTTAGGCTTAGATGCAAAGATTAAAGATGGGAGAAAAAATCTTGCCTGGGAGAATTCACTTTACTCATTTAATGAAGTTAAATCAAAGTTTTTACAATTCTGTTTCAAAACAATGAAGTCTAATGATGAGGATGAACGAAACATTCTTAAATATTCACTCTCAATGCTGATCTCCCAAATCCAAGAGAATGGATTGACTACTTTTTTAATGCCGTTAAAAAAGCATTACTCATCTATTTTAGTACAGACTTAGTAAATCATTTCACAGTAATATTTATTTAAGCAGCAAAACATTAGTCAGTGACATTGAGAACTGAAGTTCCATTTGTGCTTGGCAATTTATCATTAGACCAACTGGATTCACATACTATCCCAGGAAGATAAGGAATGCTATGAAAAAACTGTTACGTATAAAAAGGACAAACAAAATATGAATATTAAATAGATTTCACTGCTGTAATGGAGGCTTTGTTTTAGTACTGGTGAAAGAGAACAGCACTATAAAAGAAGAACATGCTACATGGATAGAAAATAAACATGGATGGAAGTAGTGTTGGTGATAGCTGTCTCTGAACCTCTTGTGAACCTGCTGACTTCAGTGGCCTTTGGATTAGGTCCAGAAAAAAACCACATTTTTATATGGCAGGCAAATTTGATAAAAACACACTCAGAAGCAGAAACAAAGAAGTAGTGAGGAGCTTTGCAGAGTGGACCATGAAGCAGAAATAAATGGAATCATACAGTCCAAAGGACTAGAATTTGAATTCACTCACATTGAATCCACTTGATTGATTTCCATGTAAGGAAATTTGAGCTAGGAAAAAAATTAGAAATCAGATTTGAAAAAACATCTTCAATATCTGTGTGATACACCTAAGATAAGCCCTGCCAGAAAAAATACATCTGTTATACATGTCATTTAGCCCGTGCTTTGTATTTCAGCTGGGTTTCACTAATCACAAATCCCCAAGAGTGTATAACTTCTTCCTCCTTTCATGGGGTCTCCTGGCCAGCTCCCCATTATGCTTCCAGCACAACTAAGGCCCATGAAATGCAACACACAAACATGTTGTCTCCTCATGAACATGGGTAAGAGCTGCTGTTTCTGCTGATGTAGGCCTTGGGCTCCAGTGAAATGTTTCCCTTGTTCCTGATGAAATTGTGAAAGGCCCCTGGGGAGATGACAATGCATCAGAAACAAGCACACAGACATGTAGTGTGGGTTTATAAACACAGCTGCGAAGCTGCCATGACAAACCCCTTCATACCCTTGTAGGAACTAGAGCTCTTCAGGTGCCTTGGATTTTTAGTTTTTCCCAAGATTGTTTGAATAAAATGCAATTATCAAGTGAATGATTTCAGCAACAGAAGACATTTTTTTTGTTCCAGAAAGGATGGGATTTTTCTGACCTTGTTTTCAGCTTCAATAGAAGGAGAGACTCCATCAGGATCTTAGGGTAGCCAACAGATGGGGGTCAGGACACTCTTTAAGAAGCCCAGCCATATAAGTGCAAGTTTGGAGGGGAAATATGGATGAGCTTTTTATTTTCCCATCACTCTAAAGTAGTGCAAAAAACATATCTAAATTTAATTGTCACAGGATTAAAAAAAAAAAAGTACACTGGATCAAGTGATTGCTTTGCCCAGTTACTGATATGTAGTCTCATCTTTCTTATTTAGGTATCTAAATAAGTGGTCGACTCAACACCTGTCCACAAATGTTGTTCCTCTCCTTCATAATAACTCTCTTGGGAAGCCTCATGTCAGGCTCTGCCTTGAAGCAGACTAAAAGAAGTACCCCAGGGATCCCAGAGGAAGTGTTGCACCTTTGTCAGTATGGTTCACATATCGATGTATGGAAGGTGGAAAAGAAATCTTAGTGGTTTTATCCCATTTGGTATGTTGTGTTTTGAGTGGACTTAGATGCAGACACATTACAGCACGTAATGATAGCACTATATGTTATTTTTGACAATTTTTATTAGTCCTGAATTAAAGATAGCCTGGCTTCTGTGTTGGTCAGTCATGTGTCTAACCGTCTGGTTTCTTGAGAACACGTTCCATTTTGGAAAGAAAAACGAGGCTGTTAAAACCTTGAGGACAAAGATTTGCTCTGCAGATTAAAATTACTGATAGAAATATTTCTATTTGTTCACTAAAGATGAAATTTTAATGTCCTATTTTGTTACTTCAGACCCTGGCATGCACAATATTTCATTTAGGGTTTTTTTTTTTATTAGAGGAAGAAAGGACATGTTTACAGCAGCATGATTATTTAGAATGAGGGTTTAAAATTTTATAAGATCACTCCTGTTATTAAATCAGAGGTTATTTCACCAGGGATAAAATTTAACAAATCGTTAAATAAATGCTGAGTAAGTAATACAATTTCCTTCTGTTGCATTTAGGCATTGCAGAAAGTCATGTCACACACTTAGATGAGGCCTTTTCACTCTCCTACAGTGTTATGCAATGGTTTCCACACCCATACTGGGGACTGAGAGGGGATGACAGACTGCTTTATCTTCTTCACTTCAGGAAAAGAAAACCTGATTGACAGTGCATTCAAGAGGAGAGAGAGAGAAAGAGGGAAAGAGAGAAATTTGTTTGAAAACCACCAATGTTGTTATGAAATATCAAGTTCTAATCCCCATGACTCATACTAGCTACTCTCCCCAGGCTGGCCAGAAGACAAAGCACATTATAATTATGTGGTTAAGACTGGAACACTCTGAAAGCCTACGTAAGTAGCCTGTTGGACTCCACTGAAACCCACCAAGGGCAATAGACCTCCCAACCAAAGACCATACCTAGAGATTACCAGTGGCAAGGCCGTAGTCCAGTGAAAACATGGTGCAACTTGCAAATTGTTTCTCCCAAAAATGACTGCTCTGCTGAATGCTCGAGGAGAGTGACATCAGTAAGTGGTCACCCATGACAATTTTATTCCTTCAGCCATTTCCTATCACTTCAACTCTAAGGAAAAAGGTTTTCTTTCCTTGCATAAAACTCCATTTGGAATGAATAGGCAAGGGAAAGCTTTTCTAAAACTAGAGCTCTCACTCCTTGTGTAAACAAGAAAATTCCTAGAAGGATTTATTCATAGCAAGATTACTGTTACAGCATGGATCTTCAGCAAAAGAATTCCCTATTGTATGTGAAAGAATTTGACCAAATGAGGGTAAAAGGAGAGCACAAACTGCTGGTTCCACTGGCTGGGCAAGATCAGCCTTCCTGATTAGTTTGTCCGTGCTTTTCCTGCCTTTTCCATGTTAAAATTAAAATACCACCCTATAATGTGTTTGTAAAAATGTCTTCTCCATAAACAAAAATTGGTTTTGAATAGGCAGTTCTCAGTGCACTGCAAGATCACCTAGACAGTCCTAAAAAGGCAAGATAAAAAGAAGAAAAGAAGAAACAACAAAACAAGAGCAAATATCTTCAATGTCCAAAAAAAAAAAAAAAAAATCTACTGTCTTAAACACAGTCTAGAAACACAGATCTAGAAAATCATGTCCACAAATTTCTGCTTTCCTTTAGTCATTCAAACTTTTCCCATTCCTCTTCCATTTCCTCAACAATCTCAGTATTTGCTTCTTTTCCTCTAATTGTTTTGCCTGTCTGTATACCGGAACCTGATTGTCCTTGTTCCAGTCTTCAGTATGCCCAGTTCTTCTTTCCAGCTCTCTATGCCTCCCCTTTTTCATCCTACATTTTGTGTCATTTTTTCTATTCCTCCTTTGCTAGCGAGGAGCCATGAGCTAATATCTTCTCCCTGCCACAGAAGAAAGGAGAAACAGGAGGACACAGAAAAACAGACTCCTGTGGGAAAGAGGGAAAAGCAGAAGTCCCACCCAGCCATTGCCTTGTGCTGCTTCCATTCAAGGGTTTGCAGCTTAGAAAATCTTACGTCTTTCTTCCCTCGTCCTTGTACGTGAGGAAGAAGGGAGTAAGAGATCCCTCACGGAGGTCCCAGACCACAAGAACATCAAGAAAAAGAAACATCCCCTTCCAGCAAAAGAACAGATGTGCTTTTCCATGAACTATTAGAAATAATGCACAGTCACACCCATTAGAGAAAACAATTCATCAATTTTCTGTCTATTTTCAAATCACTCCCTTTAATTCTTCAGATTAGATCATCACCTGGCACAGCCAGCCACCAGGAACTCACCCTGCTGTTGCAAGTCCCAGGTTTCCCAATGAAGAACTCAGGAAAGTTACAATATCAATCTTAACTTGATTTTAATATCTTTCTTTTTTAACCCTCGCAATGATTTGAAAAAGAGTTCTTAGAGAGCTCAGATGTTTCTAGAAACTCAGTTCAAATGCCGGGCCTGCCATATCTGCTGCTTTTCCCACTAGCCTACATCTGTTCGGTCTCCTTTGTGAGACCTAGCTGGTGTCCTAATCAACCTGTGATTTATTTTTGGCTTTGGATAAGAATTGTATATTCAGCTTGTGAGATTAATAAGGAATAGTGCCAATATAAAACTGAGATCTTCTGCTTCCCTGAAATCACTGAGAGTATATTACTTGAGTACAGTTTACATAGATTCACGATTACTAAGTAATTCTGGGTAATATTTTTTCCTTTGTTTTTAATTTTGGGGGTAATGTTTGTATTTTTGATTCATGCTTCTTAAGTGAGGTTTTAAAGTGTTATAATCACTCTCGATTTGCCAGGATGTTGTCTGAAGCTGAAGAACAAATGTTGCCTTTAAAACAGTGCATCTTTTGGCTGGATCTTATAGTAACCAACATTGAAATGGCACTACTTGGTTGTTGGGGGTTGTTTTTATTTCCTGAACTCATCAGTACAGAGCTGCTGAAAATAGCTTGATGCTGCTCCTCTGCCTCCTGACATTAATCATGGTTAATTAAGTGAGAATAAAGTTTGGGTTAATGCAAACAGGCATTAATTCTTGTCATCTCCCCACTCTCAGGAGTATACAAATTGGACAAGCAGAGAAAAACAACACTGAAAGTATATCCTGGAAAAACATTCAATTAACATCAGGATTTGAGGTCTTGTCAGAGATCTGTTAAAATGTGTTCCCCATATTTTCCCAGTAACTGCATGAAGACAAATCCCAGTGTCTGCTCAGTTAGACAAAGGATTGACATCTACTTTACAAGCACTAGGATAAAAGCTTTTGTATCCTTGCAGCTGAATGTATGCCAGGCAGTGTCAGGCAGAAAATGTGCCAGGCTCATTTTTCTAGAGAACCTCATCAGAAACACTGAAATTTTCCCTCACGCTGCTTAAATGAAGGAAACTAAACCAAATAAGGGATGAAGAACAAGCATTATTTCTTGGGTGGAAAAAATAGGCTTAGAAAGAAAGATTTAGGTAAACAGCTCTCTCTCTCTCTCTTTTNACTAATTTAAAAATAAGCTTAAAAAATCTGAATAAATGTCACTAGGTGAAATGCTGTTGTTCCAGCCTGTGTTGGCAGTAGTCCTGAAATGCTCCTTTCAGCTCAGTGAGGCAGTAGTCAGGTATAGTTATGTACTACCTGCTTACGTATCACTCACAGCTCACTGCCTATTCTTAGAGAATTAGCAAGGAGACCTCTTTCTGAAAGGATAGGAAATACATGAGGTCTGTTACTACATTCAGCTAAAGCATTCACAGCTCTGTTTCTAGATACAAGACCCACACAGTTAGCTCTATCTTTAAACATGTTTTCCGTGGCTTCTTCTTCATGTTGTCCATGGCTTTAGTTCAACTCAGCCATTTGCCACCACGAAAACAATGCTCAGCTGCTCTTCCTCACCTGCTAACCAGCCCTGCAACACTAGTGCCACTGACACTAGTCCTCTGAAAATTGCTGCTGGTTCATCCCCATCACAGTGTCCTGTTAATCCCCATCCCACAGAATTTTTCTCACTCACAGCATCCCTGCAGAACTTCTGCCTGGTGGCGAAGTTTCATGGCTTACAGGACTAACCCCTTCCAAAAGAAGGCACTAGAAGTTGGGATAGGAGTTGCCTTCTCTTTCAGTAAAGAAAGTGAAAAGCTTATTTGTAGTAAAAAGACATACTCAATACTTGATATGTCCCATCATATCCCATGGTTCTCCAGCAGATTCTTGGAAAGTGCTCCCGTCTGTCTTTGGCCACTTCTACTCAGAAATTGCAACTGCTTTCCCGGTTTGATGTGGAGGCTGCAGCTATCGCACCTGCCAGGACCCCTGGGCAGCACATTTATGCCCTCAGTCCCCATGAGGGAGCAGAGGAACAGGGCACTGCCAGGGGAGCTGTGGGCACCCACCCCAGGGTGCGCTCCTAGGGCTCTCCAAGGGCATGCCAGCACTTCCATGGAGCAATAGGTGACTCCCTGCACCTCCACTGCCAAGCGGCCTGTCCTGGAGTCCCCACCCTGCGGGTGCGTTGGTTTTCACTCTGCATAACACCTGGTAAGCAGAAGCAGAGTGCCAGTTGGTGTCTGTTGTGTAGGTTTATGGATGACTTGTGTTGAAAGAAAAATGTCTTCAAAATGAAGTCATGGAAGGACATTTGCAACAAAGAAAATGTGCTCACAGCATTTTAGGTTTCTCATAGCAAAAATTTTAATAGATCTTTTAATTTAGGCACTCTTTTGCATACCGTGCTGTACACATAAGTGTTGGCAGGTATAAAAGCAGGCTTCTGTTGCAGTCATAGGAAGGGAAGCTGAATAATTAACAAAGGGAATTTTTTTCAGTCTGGGAATCATAGTCAAATGAAGAAAATTAAAAATCTTGACTGCTGCACAGTGCAAAGGCTATAAACATAAGATTTCCCATCCCAACTTTTTATGTGGCTAAAGGACACCTATATTCAGCACAAAAAAATAATTAATATAGAAGTGGATGGAGGGGGACATATTTTTCCCTGTTTTGGCTCTTTATACATTAATATGTGGTAAATACATGATTCAACAGAGAAACTAAACATAGCCTTTGAATTGTTTATCATGGATTTATTTTTTTAGGGATTCTGCTTCTTCTGTGAAGTATTACTACACTTCTGTTATCTTCATTTTTGAGTTCACAGCATCACAAACCTGCTGGGTGCAACAACTCAGCTGTTTTTCTCCTCCTATGCTGCATATAATACATACAACTAATAGCAATGCAGAGGGGTAAAAGGAATGGGGAAGCCAGATAGAAAGCATACTTTTTTGTAGGTACATATATTCAACTATTGCATAATAAAGACACATAAATAGCTATGCTCTTCATCTATGTCGACTCATAAAACTCATGATTTAAAGATGCATTAGTGTATAGTAACAAGGAAATGGTAATGCATTCTAGCATTCATATTACAGTGACACTTATGGAAAAGACAGACTTTACATTCGTTCTGTAAAAAAAATTTTCATAAGGACAAATCTCTTCTACTTCTGTTTATTGGTGTTCACTTCTCCAGAAAAAGGTTTTAGTAGAGAAATAGCCTTGGCCCTCACATGCTACCCCAGAATGGGAGCCTGAGCTCTCCTGTACCTTTGGATAAAGAAAGAGGTGCAGTTGTCTCACCTTTCAGAGCTGGATTTCACAGAGGACCCATGTGCTACAGCTTTTGTTTCTCATGGCAAGCAACTAGCAGAAAAGAAATTTTTTCCCCCCATTTCTGGTACTGTACAACAGCTCTGCACTTATTTTTTGTTAATCTTTTCTCTAGCAGAGGAATGGGGTCCTTGAAGAAATCAAAAGCTGTCAAAAATCAGTCTCTTCACTGAACCACCAAGTGGGGAGAAAACCACTGCAGAAAGAGAAAACACAGCTCATTTTGGTTTCTTTTTTATGTTCTAGACACTAAACCTGAAACAGAGATCACAACACTGGCTGTACTCCTTGAAAAACTTGGCTAAGAGGTGGACAAATTATGCCAAGGAGATCCTCCAAGAATTATTGCCATAAAGACAACACCGTCTCACCTGGTAAAAACTATTTTTCATCTGTTAAAAGTCAAAGGAGGAATTTAAGAAAGACAGAATTAAAATTTGCATAATTTCTTTCCTTGTGTTCTCTCATATCCACTTTCAGCCAAGATTGTTAGTGCTTATGAGGAAGCTTTGCTTTAAAAATATTACAAAAAATGAATTATGACTGCTAGCTTTAAATAAAGAGGCGACACTTGGGAGGAATATGGATTGCTTGATAAGCGGTGTTCAGTCTGAACCATGTGCACTTGAGTACGGTTAACATAATGTCATTAACCTTGACATAAGAATGTAGGTTACTATTACAGAAGGGTGATTGTATTTTGGAAATCAATAACTGCGTTAAGGACTTAAGGGTTGTCATTACCAGGGAGCTAATCATGCTTTCCTAATGCAAGGCTGATCCTGATTTCACCAGTGCATTTGTGAAGAATGTGAAATTAACTCTTTCAGTTACTAAGGTCTAGCTGAGTAAGTAGAAACTCCAACCAGAAGGCAGGAATGAGTGAGAATGTTTATAAATATTATATTGCTTTAAAAAATAATAACTTAATAGTCAACTGCCTTTGCCTGGCCTCCCAGAATCATACAATCATGTCAGAATTGCAACTTGCATTAAAGAGTAAACAACCCTCCACCACATATTGCTGCCTAGTTCTGATTCTTAGGGAAAAAAATCTGAAAACATAAACCTTGGTTTTATTGATTAAATCTCATCATGCTTGGACCTGCCATGCTGCCTACACACCAAATAGAGATAAAATAAACATATTCATTTTAGAAAATATAACGAGAAGGGGTAGCTAAAATTAAGAGAGTTTCTAATACGAAGATACAATTTTGTTACCAAGGGAGTTTCAATCTTCAGTCTGTGCTTGAGAACTGAAGAGTAGTGCAGCAAACAGGCTGAATTGGTTTGGCTCATGTATGTCAGTAGGTGGTGAGCAAATTGGGATAGTAACTCTAAAGATTTGGCACTGCCCATGTTTGGTTTCTTGGCTCCAGTCAGTGGATAACAGAAGTCCATCATCTGTGTTAGCTGGTAGTCAGTCAGTGCTGCCAGCTGTCAGCTATAGCTGTGTCTCTCCTGAAGCTTGTAACCTGGAAGGATTTTTTGTGCATCAAACCACCACAGCCAGACGGTGTTTCCAAAACACAGAGATCGAGGCCTGCATTGGGGGACCATTAAAAATAGACACATCTGGGGCCAGAACTTCTCAGATACTTCTTTGTGCTGAACCAAGTCCACAAGTACTCACAACACTTAGTCCTGGCATGCAATGGGACCTGGTTAGTTTTATTCTCTCTAAGGAAAAAATTGAGTGACCAATGTGGACTTTTCCCTGCCAGCCTCACGCTCTTTCCAAGTCATAGCCTTGCAGCTGGTGATGTGTGCTGGCTCTTCCTGGACATCACAGCTCCTGTCTGCAAGGTCTCCCCTGGGGTCACCATGCCACCTTCACACCTCTCTCCTCAAGCAACAGTTGAGCTCTAACCTTGTGATCCAAAAAAAGAAATTCAGGGGCCCAGCATCAGGCACACTACATTCTTTCCCAAAAGGAAGACTCTTCCTGCATTTCACATCTCCTTCTGGTCTTCCTAAAGGTCTTGTAGGTGAATGACTACAGCCTACTGCTTCCTAATGCCTCCAAAATAATTTGACTTTTCCTTTGGCTTTTTCACCAGAGAGAAGCATTTGCAAGACTTACAGCGTTCTGGCATCCCTCATCTTTGACCAAAAGGCCTTTTTTTCCCCAGCAGTCCTTACCAGTACTCTTCTGCCTTTAACTCTCTGTTTCTGTGCCAGGATAGCTTGCAGGAATGGGGCTTATATGAGGATATAATCACTTGGGAAAGGAATGTAATTAAAAGCAACATATAAAGCAGTTAAAAAAATCTTCTGAGGACGCTCAGCTGGCACAGTGAGAATCTTGCTGAGAATATTTAATTGTTTGCATTATTAAGTGCAGACAGGTTGGTTTTAATTCAAAACAAACATGGCAATTAAATAAAAAAAACTATGTCAGTACAACATTATAGCTATAGAGTTAAAAAAATGAAAACATAGGAAACACAAACATTCAGGCTTTCAAAAAAAGGGGAAAGACTTACTACATTAACCAGATAATAAAAAAAAAGTCCTAAAATTTTATATCAACCACACTATAAGGAACCAGATGAAAACCTGATGCAGCTGCCTTGATCATTATTATTTTTGATTCCTGTTTTTCCAGTTAAATGTGTAGCATAACATATTGCATCTGATGATATCAAGTGCATGTCATAAGAAACACTTGACAGATGAATTTACATTTATTACACTTTCTTTCCTACACATCCTGTCTTACCATTTAATTTTTGAAGTCTTAGCACATTGACACAGTAAATTGGGGTTTTAGTTTCTTTTCAGAGAATATATGGACTTGTTTTCATGTTTGATGGAAATCTTTGATAGAAATACTGTCAAATATCAGATACTCTTGTGTGAGGCAATGCCCACATTGATCAGAAAATGTCAAAGCTATTTTTTTTTAACTAACAGAGAAGAAAATCCAGACTTCCTCTGAAAGACACTACATAGCTTTATCTAGTATGTCTCTTCTGTGGATGTTAACAAATTAACTTATTCTTACCAGAGAGAAGTAGAAAGCATTTAGCCCTATTTGAGAAATGGGAAACCTAAGTAGGGAGATTGTTTGACTACCCTAAATCCAAAGAAGGAAGCTCCTGCAGTACTATTAGGTATTAGGAGCTCTGTATTTCTCACCATCTGCTCAAATCCATAGACAGAATGATGCCATCCACTTTAAAGAAAATACTTAATATCTTATTCTCTAGAATGGAGTATCATCATAAGGTGTATTTTTTCCCAAACTGACCACTTCCTCTTTTGGAACCCTTTCCTGAGCTTTCTTGAACATTTGTTTCCATTATACCCTTACTGCATTCAGACACTGCCTAAGCCAAGTCTCACCACAAATCAATTTTTCTCGTGTCAAAACTAGGCTGGGGAGGAGGGAGTAGAGGGTGCTTGGATGACAGTGTTGACATTTGAGCTGCTGTGGAGAATCACAAACATGGTGCTCTAATACGTAATCCCTGATGACAGGTTGGAAATCAAAGCTCATTAGCACAGAGAGAAGACGAGCATTTTAATGCCTCTGGATTCTATCCACTGCAATTAACACCACATACAGCATATTGTTCACCTAAAGCTATAAATCACAGTAAAAAAGTGTCATATTATACACACATCCTGAAACCACAATAAAGAAAATGAGAAATGGCTTAGAAAAACTAGGGGATATCACATTTTTTCATATGACCAATTGGAAACTAAACCTAGTGCTGAAAATACTTTAAAACCTTGTAAGATGTATGATCCCCATAAATATGTCTGGAAATCTCCATTTACCTGAATAAACTGCATTGCTGTAATGCCTGTGGGTCCAACCCTACCAAGGCAAGTAAGCAAGAGTAGGGCAATGGTACTGCTGAAGTGAATGTATGAATTTATGTGCTTTGGTCTGTATGGAACTTGATACAATTTTTGGTAGAAATCTCCCTGAATTTTTTAAAGGGAAAATTAGTGACCCTTAAGTTCAAAAGACATCAAGAGCCAAATCTGAACCTGAACATGGCAGGCAGGTGCAGATTATTTAAACCAGTGATTATTTCTGAGGATTTCTATTTACAGCTGTGCTGGACCCCAGGAGGGGGAGTGGTTAGATTGTTGTTACTGTTTAAACTCATCATCAAATCCACCGTGTTCAATTTTTTATTTTAATCACTTGATGCACTGCAGGAGGAGGCAGACCTATTTACAAGTCCTGTGCCTTGCCTGACATCTTTCAGTGCAGATTGTCACTTAATTGGTCTTCCTTCCTGTTTAGGGCATTAGGCACACACACCAACCAGCTGAGTGCCAGCTCAGCCACACCAACCAGCTGAGAGAGATCTCTGAATTGAGACAGGAAAATGCTGGACAGGGAAAGAATAGTTCTGATATACTTTGCAGCCTAAATGCTGAAATGTGTTTCCAGATAGCAGCATCAGTGAAGTGGTGCAAGGTGCAGCTGCTGCAGCCTGTCACAGCACTGGGGACGCACAGAGCACCCTGATGGCCAGCACTCTGCTCAAGCATACAAAGGAGGCTCAGGAAGCACCCCTGACCTGCAGCTCTGCCTGCTCAACCACAGCCCAAAGCCCCCATGCTGGCCCTGCAGCAGATGATATTCTGAAAAACATTTCTTCTGCTACCCAGGTGCATTGCTCCACACTTTCTTTTCCCTTCTGCCTCAGCTAGGAGAAAAGCAGGATGGCAGGATGGTGCATGGCCCCACAAATTCCACATAAGCTACATCACCCTCCCCAAAAATATTTCTGCTAACCCATCTGCAAGGATCAGAAACCAGCCAGAGGTTATCCCAGGACAGCTTTGGTTTTCCTGAGGGACAAACAGACCTTATGACCCTCTCTCTTTATCAGACTCACCTCTGTCCTGGCCTGGCCTCTGTACTGGACCCAATCTGGGTGAATCTGTGTCTCAGAAGGGACTGTGCAGCTGTGCAGCTCTGCAGGTGCTCTCTGGTTACATGGAAAGTTTCTCAATAGTCTGGGCTTGGCTGGGTGTGGAGGAGAGCACAGGTCTCTCTTGGAGAGCTTCTTGCAGTAGGATATAGGCTTGGCACTGGCCATATACAGAGTGGCTCTTTCTGCTGCCTAATTACCATTTCGAGCCGTGGGCCAGGAGAAGTGAGCTCTTGCTGCTTGTTCCTTCGTGTGCAGCTCTTGCAGAAAGGAGCCATCTGGGTGCCTGCCTGGTCCTTGGTGGTGGAAGGAGATTCCCCTGAGAGGAGTCTCACTGCCTGCCCCTTGGCAGGGGTTTAACTAAGGGACAGCAGTTTTACCCCCACCCCACCCTGGGACCCTACCTATGGGATCAGGCTCCTTATCGCTTGCTATTTTCCTGCCCCTTGGCCCTTATGTTCTTGTCAGCAGGGGCTGGGGTCTGACGGGAGCATGGGACCAGGTCCCTTCCCTGCGCCTCCTCTTGAGGATGTTTTAATAGCTAGTGGTTAAAAAGAGGCATTATAATACTTGGGAGACAGATCATCCAAATACTCTTTCTAAGAGAGGCTGCAGATCAGATCCTATCTGAGGAAGAAGATGATACCATCAGCAACCTCAGCACTTCTGCTCCTGTAGGAGACCATTAACTCTGTCATGAACCTGGAGGTCTCCACATTCCATGGACAGAGGAGCAGAACATGGCCCTGAAGTAGGTGCTTCAGGGCCAAATGGTGGTAAAAAATTCAGGTGTACTCCTATGTGTACCATGTTCTGATGGTTGCTCTGTCATGATCCCTGCTTGACATGCAAAGCTTTCTGGATCAAGGATTAAAGGCAGAAGTCTTTCCTTGAGTAGGGAATCTAAGTGTCTTACTTAGGTGGTCTAGATTTTCCTGCCAGATATCTCTTTCTGCCTGTTATAGCTGTCTGCTTCATGTGTTGCAATCTCTGTCTTGCCCTTAGGCACCAGCAAAAGAAAAATAATAATCAAGTCTTATGTCAACAGCTTGTTGGAAACAAACATATTTCTAACACACCATTATCCCTTGTCAGGTGGAGAAGAAAGACCTATAGCATGGCAGTGAGAACAAGCCTCACAAATGCCTCTGCTTTTTTTCATGTTCCACGGGTATGCATCCAGTTAGAAACAGGAAACATATAGCAGAGTAAGGGGGGGCAAAATTTGACCTTCATGCATGTTCTGAAGTGGTCTTGTCCCCACTTCTCTTATATTTCAATATATTACCCAAAGCACTCAATTACACATCTGAATTTCCTCAGCTTGTCAACAGAAATTTAAGAATTTGGCTCTTTTCCTGGAAGTGTATGGCTGCAGCTAAAGGAGAACAAGATTCTTACCACAGTTTTCTAATCAAGTGTTCTCTGTGGGCAAATATGCCTTGTCCCACCTTAAGTGTCTCTGAGGAAAGACACACGCTGTCCCAATCTCCATAGTCATCAATTATCTGAGCAGTACCAGCAGCATTACTGAGACGGAAGAGAGCAGTTTCCCACAGATATGCTTCTCAATTGATTCTCATGTAAAAATAATTTGCAATTAGCCAAGCAAATATATGCTGCAGGGTGCACATGAAGGCTGCTGGCCACAGCTGGTGGGTGGATTACCCCACATATGTGGAGGGGACTCAGCATGGGCCTGGTAGGGGGCTGTCATGGCATCAAAGTTCAGCTTGGGCTTCACACCACTGTGATTAATCAATCGTTTTCTGAAGCCACTGGCACTTCTCTTTGACTCTCCTGCCTCAGTGACCACATCGTTTACAGCTATAGATCCAGTGATTATATGATTGGGTGTGTCCAGCCTGTGGCACAAGTCCATTGCAAAGGTTTAGTCATACTACTGTGCCATAGTGTACAGCCTTTACAGCATCTTTTACAGCTGAATGATGGCAGAAGGAGATTATATGCTTGTCTATGTGTATTTCTGGAACCTGAATGAACCTGTGACAGCTGCAGCCGAACAAAGGACTCCTCTGCATTATGGAGAAGATTGTGGCCAAAGTCCCTACAGCGCCCTTTGCTTCCCTCCCTGCTTTCTGCAATCATCCTTTTGTAGTAGCCACCACTGGCAGGCTTTAAGCATTTCTTTCCTTTCTCTGTCACTCTTTGGGTAGGTACCTGTTCTCTCTGTCAGTAATACTAGAGTACTAGGGAGAACAGATTGTCCCAAGTTTACAGAAATCCATGTGGAAGAAACCACAAGATTTCTTAGTTGATCCACATGAATCTGCTGTGACACTTTTGTGGGCACATACAATGAAGTCAAGAGCAGAGATCAACCTGCCTTGACCTGTTTGCTGCCTTTAAGACTTTCTCAGCAGCCCTGAAGTTTTGCCTAAAGTAACCCAAAACTACTTCTTACATTGTCATACTCATTCTGTGGGGCTCACAGCAGTTATCTGGCAAAAACTAACCCAAGACATTTCCAACAACAAATTAAATAAAATAAAACAAATACCAACAACCAAAGGAGCATGGATTCTGTGGGCAAAACTCATAACAATTTATTGGCTGTTTACATTCCTTTAAGAAACTTACCACTTATTCTACAGATGTATTTTGACAGCAGCATTTTGGGCAGCAGCCAAGCAAGGATAAACACAGAGAGCTGCTGCTTACAGGGAAATCACACGGAATGGAGTAAGGAGAGAAAAAAACGCACATGCACACAGAAAACCCAAAGGACTTTACAAGTAGATCAGGAAAGGGGGAGAGTATTTAGAAACAAGTCTGTAGTCATTGAGCATCGGGAATGACTTTTCTGAGAGGAGCCATCACAGCACCAGGACATGAAAGGCGTGACCAACCAGTGGGCAGGCAAGGGTGATGTCTGCTGTCCCCATTGACCCGACATGGAAGCACAGGCCAGTGCTACAGGGCTGTGTTAGCATGGCACTGTGCTCATACTGAGAGGCAGCTGCGAGGAGAGCTCTCAGCACAAACCTGATTTATGTCTGACCAGCCTGGGAATGCCAGGTTTGTCTGCATCAGTGCATATGGGCCTGGGTAAAATATCTTGGCTGAGCCATGCACTCCCCAAGGGCCACACGGGTTGATGAATTGGATGAATTGGTTAAAGCCTAGGATCACCCAGAATGCAATTATTTCATTATCAGTTTGAGAGAAGGTGTATTTGGACTTTCAAGGTCCTGAAAAATGTTAAAATTTCTCCAAAAAGGAAAGCTTTTCCCATGCCCTTTTCTGATAGCCATTTTCTGCTTTCCCACTACCTTAACTTCTTCCTGTCCCAGTTTTACTGCTAAATCCTAAACCACCGCCACAACCTAGAGCTTCTATCCACCCTGGCTCTTATGAACATTTTCTTCCCAAAACTAATCTCCAGGTTCTTCTCCAACAGCTCTGCTGCTCGCTTTTGAAAAAGTTTCCATGTCCAAGCCCTTTCTCTTCTCACCCTTCGAAACTTCTGCAAAAGCAATGGTTGTAGAGCAGTTAGCTAGCACCCAAAATGTCTGAACAGATAACCAAAGTCAATATTTGGTATGTATGTGCAGATCTGATATCTGGAAATACCCAACAGTATCACAGAACAGCCAGTGAAGATATGTCTAGAAGAAAAACCAAAAGCTAGGATGCTGTGTAAGTAGCTTCAATTTCAGAAGGGCCAAGCACCCAGTAAATTCCACTGAGACCAAGAGAATTACTGTCTGATTGTGGCTGTATTTAATACTCCAGTATTAATACAAACTCCAGTAAGAGAGAGACACAAAACAGGCAAGATTGCACTGGCTTTGAATGCGAAAGCTGATTGACTGCATTTTCCTCAGTCACTCTTTGACCCTACCTGTCACTGTATCTAACAATTACTCATTCCTTCTGCTTATCATGCTTGTGTTTGCCATGCTAAAGCTCACAGTGTTATTCAAATAGCCCAAATGCTGAAGCACGAGCCTGTTGCATTTTGTTGGCCAGCTGCAGAAGGAAGAGATATTCTATGCTATGTATATACAAGAGGTACTTTTTCTTATCCTTCTGTGTAAGGGAAAACAGTGGACCATCTCCACCTTTTAGAAATAATTCCCATGCTTTTATTTTAGTCTTTCAGGCACTTATCTATCAGGAATAATAATTCTAATTCCTTGCATCACTGAACTGTTGCAGGTTGAAATCCATGACACATGGTGAAGGGCTCCCATACCATTGTAAAACACTGATGACAAATACCCAGATATGTAGCTGGTTACCAAGTTACATCAGGTAAAAGTCACCAACCTGCTTTACAAAACCTACTTATCTGATTACTATAATCTGATGAAAATACAACTTAACCCCAAAATATTTTGCCTCTGGATATTTTAAGATCAGTGACTGATGTTACCTAGAGACCACATACAACTCCTGGTTACTCTTTAGGATGTGCTATGGAGTGGACTGTGACACAGTGAACTGCTGCTGGCAGAGGTTTACAGTCCCTGCAGCCTAAGCTATAAATTCAGCTCTGGCCTCACACTCCTGAGCTTCGCTTTCCTTAAAACCTTCTGCCTCAGCAATGCTCCCACCGTCACCACCCTTCCCTGCCCAGTGTGTGGCTGGTGTTCTGTTCTCTCTCTGGGAGTTGGTAGAGGAGGGTCTGGTTAGATGCTACAAAGGCCTTGACTGTCCTCATTTTCTTGAGACCAGAACAGGTATGTACCTCTTGCTGTTCACAAGAACATCATTACGGGTAAGTTTAATCTTGCTGTCTTATCCCCCTCTATCTGCATATCAGCTCAGAGTACAACATCTAATGGAAATCCAGTATTTCCACAGTCCTCAGCACTGTACCTCATGCATAAGTAGGAGGTGTGCAGGGTGTGAGGAATGTATTAAAAGCACATATATTTGAATGCCTAAATGCCTGCATTTGCCAGCCTTGCCTCCCTGGCCTCCCTAACAGTCGGTGCAGACAGAGTGTCTCCCCCAGTGGGCAAGTCAGAGCCTATACCCAAGGCTCCTCTCTGAGTCACCCCCAGAGGTGTTACCCTCGTCCCCTGGCTCTGAAGGAGGAGAGGGAGACTTATTTCTCTATGTAGGCATCCCAGTCCAGTGCATAAGCCTTGTCAGTGTCACTGTTTTCCATCTTCCCTAGATATTTTCTGTTTTGATGTCTTACGGGAATAAAAAATAGTGAAAGATCTGCAGGTACTAAAAGCAGTTAAACTAAACCCAGACTAGAGAAAGCAGGCCATTGCCACATTGGCTTAATGGAGAGACAAGCCCTGGCCAGGAATGTGTGACAACAATGTCTAAATCTGAAAGGCAGGCTGGGATGATACACGGTAAAGCCAAACTTCCCAACTTCTAATGAATCCTATGGCATGTATAGGCCCATAAGCAAGTGTTCCATATATGGGAGGAAACTGGTTGTTTTCCAGCGCATCCTCAACTCTATGTAAACCAGGAGGTGAGCGACTAAAGTAAGATCCAAAATGAGATACCAGATAGTTCTTTCATCCAGTTTTAAATATATGAATACATAAATCAATGTGCATGTTTATGTGTCTGGCTCCAATTAATAAGCACCCGTCCTATGCCTCAGGCTTCCTGACAAGCATCAGAATTAATAATTTAATACATGGAAGAATGATAATCTTGTGGTTAAGTAATTTGAAAGTTGGATCAGTTCTTGGCTCTGCCGTAGATTTCCTGTGTGACCGTGGGCAAGTCACTTAATCTCCTTGGCCACGTACCTCAAAGGTATGTAGGTGCCTGATCCCACCAGTTAGGCGCCACTGCTATCTTCAAAAAAGCATAGCTTAGCTGTTGCTTCAGTCAGTAGGTGTCTGATTTCTCTCAGTAGGCATAAACAGGGTTTGCTGATGTCATCCCACAAGTCAAAGAGCCCCTTTGAGGCCTTATTCAAGCTCAAGCTCCTGGGTCCCCACTGTGTTACAGCTTGAAAATCTGGCTTTCAGCTCATGGGACCCCATGTGGAGGTGCCAAGGATGTGTCTGCCTAGCTGGAGAGAAGCAAGCAATTTTGGCTGGGGAAAGAACTGCCTTTTTTCAAAGACTTTGACTGCTAGAAGTCCTGTCTCAGCTGGGAATGTTTTTTCCCGTCCATCCCTTGTCTTGACCCCTGCAAATTCAGTTAGGTAGCAGGGAACATCAGTATAGGGAACATCATAGGAAAGCTGAGGAGAAGGACAGAGGCCTTAGCCTGGGCCAGGGCAATGCACCCTCTGTGCCTCACAGGAGGGGAGCAGCCACATCTGGGCAGTGTCAGCCTGCCCATGGCAGCCCAGCAGTGCCTCAAGGCTGTGTCTCTTGACTCACTGTCTCCTCTTTGCTGTGAGCATCCCTTGCCCTTCCTTTCCCTTTCTCTTGGTGCTGCTGACTTTCCAAGGGGGAAAGATGATGTTCAACACTACTGCAAGTCCTCACAACAGTAGTGATGGTCAGTGCCCTGCTGAGTCACCAGGGGAGCTGGAGTTGTGATTTGAAACGCAGAGCAATTAAAAAAAATCCACCAAACACATTTGCCCTTGTGACAGACTGAGGGGACATTGACCAACTCAGTGACAGGAAAAATGATGCATTCCTCCCGTTTCCAGCTATTGTCTGAGGGTGTGTGGGGCATCTTGGCATTCGCAGGCCAGAGCTGTTGCTCAGAGGCCCCTGCCCATCTTTCCAGAAGGACCTGGAAACCTGAGCAGCCCTGAGTAAACTCTAGGGTGCTGTGCAAAAGGGACAACTATAGGGACTTACTTCCACATTTTGCTGAACTTTCCTGTATTCCTTTGGAAGAAGAATGATGTTTTCAGACTGGGGAGTTTTAGACTTTGAGGACTGGATTTAAACAAATCAGTCACGTTGTTCATGTCTTTAGCATACCTTCTAAGTTCAGCCAGTTGTACTTGATCCAAAGAAAAAATAAGGAGAGACATTTTACAAGGCAGGAAAGGAGTAAACACAAAATACAGCATTGAAATTAATTTAATGGTTTAAGAAATTATTCCAGCTAAAAACTCACTTACTCTCTTAGCTGTTTGAAGACGTTGCAAACCAATCAAAACTATATAGAAAATTAGATTTTCCATCGGTGCTGTAATGGTTTCCATAACAATGTGTAGCTGCTAAATTTCATGAATCATAGATGAGAAAATTGAAGTTCTCTGAGCACAACTGAAAGGCACTGAGCTACCCAGGTAAGGAGATTTCAAGCTGATGAAAGCTGTTCCCTGAGGTCAGTGTACTTGTGGATGTGAAGGGCTGTCTCTAGAACATAGAGTCTGTATGTTGTGGGGGTAGCAGCTTCAGTGCAGGAAAAAGCAGGCCCTAGTGTTAATTTCTCCTTGAGCTGAAAACACAGAACTCTCTTTTTGTCTCTGTCACTGGCACAGCCCAATGGAGTGAGCCTTCTTGCTGCTGCTGCCCACAAGGAAGTGTTCCCAGCATGGGAGGGTGAAGACTTTTCCCAGGAAAGTTTTGCCTGTCATTCCCTGTACAAACAGATGCCAAACAAACCCTGTTCTCCCCCAGTAACAACAGGAACTTGATGCTTCAGTCTTGTTTTGTTCCCTGTTGTGCAGCTGTAGCTTCTCCCTTCCTACAGAAGTGGACCCAGGGAGGTAAAGAAGAATTACACAGCAAATCTCAGGTGTGGCCAGGAGGGCAAAGCCTTCCCCAGCCTTGCAGGTGAGACTCTGCGAGATGTCTGCTGGGATCACAACTCCCTTGGCTCATGGGTAGATTCAATTAAGATGGAATGAAAGCCAGCTCTACTGAGTTCATTGTGAAGTTAAATAAACCAGGATTTGACAAATGAACTTCCCTGATACACATTACAGGAGACAGGTTCAAGGTGTCTCCTGTGTCTCCACATTGTCAAGGAGTGCAGCATGGCAAAAATGAAAATTTAGGAACTCCTTTGTGACTTTTAAAGTTATCCAGAAAGTGCTTGGGGTGCACAGATTGGGACATTACAATAAGAACAAAAAAAAGGCATGAGATTCATAAAAATAGCACAACATTTAGAAAATAACTATTTTAGAGAAGAAAACAATCCTTTTATACCTCTTCCGTATGCATCCTCCAGGAGCAATCTCAGCCCCAGTCTGCTCTCATTATAGTCAACAACTACCACAAATGCCTCCAGGCAGGATCAGGTCTTGTGTTGTACTTCTGGGAAGGTTTTCTTTTAATGGATAATGTGATGAATAGAGTATAAAAATGTGCTGGTTAACTCTTTTCCCCTTGAGCCCAATCATTATGAAGGTTGATTTTTTTGACTGTTGATCCAGCATGCAGGCATTGACTAAATAAATAGTAGATGGAGGTTTAGCAAAGAAATTAATCTACCTATATGTGGAACACTGATCACAAAATGTGGTGGAAAGGCTCCTATGACAGCTCTTACACTACCCTGGACAAAAGTGAAGGTTTTTCCTTTTACTGACTTGTAGAAATCGACTATTTTCTTATGGCCCTGAGCCACCTGGTCTAGTGGAAAGTGTCTCTGCCCAGGAAGGGGGGTCAGAACTCGATGATCTTTAAGGTCACTTTCAACCCAAGCCATTCTATGATTCTATGATCATGCTTTATTTTTTGAAGAGCATGTTATAGCCATCGCTCTCCATGCTGCATTTTACAGGCACATAAGCATGAAACACTTTGTGAGCTTAGTCATTATTACACCTAATGATAAGCATTTAGAAAGTTTATTAACATCTGGTAGTCATCAGCTTGTAATGAGAAGTAATTTTAATATATCCATTACAGAAAATTACTTTTTGATGCTTAATGGACAGAAACATTAGCATCCATAATTGGAGGATTTTTAAAACATCTTCATTCTACAGATTTTACTTATTTTCCATTTTTTAAAAAGTAAATTACTTTTTACTTCTGATTGAGCACACACACTTTGCAAAGGAAATTAATTAATTCCTATTATGAGCCAAAGGAAGTAAAAAAAAAAAAACAACAAACGGATATTTTAAACAGGTATTGTCAAAAATACACAAAATGCTTTTTCACACGTCCTTAAGGAAGTGTACATTTGCTTTATCTAGATTTTGCTTGCAGTTATACCAGAGAGAAGTGAGGTGATTTTATATTTGATATAGCTACTGCTTAATCCCTTTACACAGTTCTTTCAGCAGTTTGGATACACAAGTAATTTACAGGTCCTGTCAGTATCTACTCATGGGATGAACAGCTGCAAAAAGATATAACTTATTTTTTCATATTTATCCCAAGAAGTCATCAGAGACCACTAGGCCAGTCAAAAACCATTAGTTAGTAAATCAGGAATATGGAAATCAAAAAAGACACCACCACTTTCTACAAATAAACATGAAAAGGGAAAAGATTAAAATAATGATCATATATTTGTCAGTTTAGAAAATTATCTAGTAGATGCAAGATCTCACATTGTATTTTTAAAAATATTCTTTCTCATGTGTTTTTTTTTTTCATCCTGAGTGTACTTGCATTTTTAAAGGTCAGAATTGGAGTTGACTTCTCTGGAGTTTGATTTTGTATATTAATTCTCAATAGACATCACAGCTTTTGGCATAACATCAACATTATCATAGTTTATATGCAATTATTCTCACAGTAGGTGCTATTTCATTAATTTTTGAGAAGCTAATACTGTCAACAAGACTGATTTTTTAATGCTATCATTAGAAAGAATCTTTTTACTTCTGTTTGTCATTTCTCCAGTGGCATATTTCACAGTAGTAACTCCTTCATTTCAGTTACCCCGAGTTTCATCTGTGCTAGGATGGTACAAACTCAATTTTTCTTGGGCAGAAAGCCCACAGGATTTTACTTTTGGTATAATAAGGTTCAAGTATTTTACTGATAATCTAAGTTTTCCAGCAATTCAAGATCTTGAAGCAAAAAAAAAAAACCACCCCAAAACACATATGCTGGGTACCTTTCTTAGGACACACAGGCTCCCTCAGTTCCTTCTATAGCCCTAGGAAGTAGCCAGCCACTCAGGTGTTCCCACCTAGCTTCAGCAATGAGCACAGCTGAGATGAGCTCTGCTTGCCATGAGCAGCGGAGAGGGTGATCAGCCTGTCCCAGGGCTAAATGGCTCGCTGAAGAATGCCTGTCTGGTTCCCCAGACGGAGTGCAGGTAATGGAGGCACCTGAGCTGGGGTGGAGTAAGTTGGCCACAGCATGTAAGTCCTTCATTGATGAAAATACCCTGTCATTCAGCAAAAAGCCAAACTTAGGTATATTCCCCCCTGTTCTGCTATGTTGTATGTTAGAATAAATGCTGGCATCCAAATATCTATCATGTTCATTATGAAACTAGATTAGAAATTGCATGTTGCTCATTGGGTAATGCGTAACACGTATGTTTTTGCTTAGCTTTCAGAGCATGTGGCTTCAAGTTTTTCAAGATGTCCATGGCACTGATGTAAAATCTTTTAAAATCACTGGAATATATCCTTGATTCAGAGCTTTGGGAAGAAGCCTATGCAGGGCTTGATGGAGCAAAAGTCATGCTGGTTTTACCTACCTCTTTGTTGTACCAGAACTGTCTGTGAAATTGAGGGCTTGTAAAATCTCTTGAACAGCTGGATAGTCATTAAGGGACTTTTCCTTGTTTCAGAACTTGACCAGGGATAATATTCCCTGCTGATGGCTTTTTATTACCAGTGTTCAATTTCCTATTCAGTTTTCCTTGTCAGGGAAGGAAGCGAGGAAGGGAAAAGGGGAAGGGGAACAAGGAAGAGGGAAGGGAAAGGAAAGGAAAGGAAAGGAAAGGAAAGGAAAGGAAAGGAAAGGAAAGGAAAGGAAAGGAAAGGAAAGGAAAGGAAAGGAAAGGAAAGGAAAGGAAGAAGAAAGAAAGAAGAAAGAAAGAAGAAGCTATGTATTTTGATCATGGAAATATCCATTTTAGTTTATGTTTGCTGAAGGCTGAGTACTGGGAGAGCACTGGCCAGAAGCCACCAGTTTATCAAATTGCAGCAAGGACATTCTGGAAGATGCCAAGTAGGGAAATGAACTGTGTTAACTAAGTTAACACAGTGACCCCATGTTACCCCATGTAACCCCATACCCCCCTGTGACCCCATGTTCCTGATGGAGTGAAGTCTTCTAGCTTGCTCAGTAGTGATTAGAAAAAGACCAAGCCAGCGATTATGCTCTTTCTATATAAAATAATCCTGTGTTTCCTACCTCCTGGAATCAATAAACCCCAAAGAAGCAGGTTCTTTTGTTGTATACCAACACACAGTTACTAACAGTGATAATTAATGCCATTTTCTAGGTCATTTGTATTAGCATGTTTGGCTCAGTCTTCAGTGTTTGAATTATTTATTCCTCCCTTACTTACATAGAATTGTTTTACCCTCTTTTCTCCGGTACTGCTGTCTAAGTCATCACCTCTGCAGCATCACAGAAGTCAGTGCTGTAGGTTGATGATAGAAACCTTTGCTGAGCAGAACCCAGCGGAGTCATTCTGTGTGCACTTTCTTTGCTCTTGAAGCAAAAAGTTTTAACATGTCTGTGTAAAAGCTGCCACAAAAACCTGCAGAGCTCATCTCTGTTGTTTTGGGCTTTCTTTGATTGAGGTATTAATTTCTGTCAGATTATGTTACAATCCCAGTGCATGCTTTAACCTACTTACACAAGCTCACATATTTAAATACACCCACCCCCTGTGGACCCTTTTGTATCATTCTATCACACACTTTTTACTGGAGATAAATCAGGTACTGAAGCTGGCTGAAGGGTCTTGTGACTCAGTGCCAGAGGAGACATCATCTGGCTTCAGCACACGTCTCGGAGGCTCCAGTGGTACTTTGGTGCTGTCAGAGCAAGCTCAAAGGAGCATTGTGGAGGACTGGCTGATTTTCAGCAGCTCTTAGAGCTACAGGTAGATCCATAGGGAGTCTGACATGCATTATTCTGTCAGAGTACTGTTAAATAAGGATCCATAATTAACTGCTTCAGTGCTGTCAGAGAGATCTGACTGATGCTTATTTTTTTAATATCTATAGCTAAAAACCTTCTAGGCAGAGACAACAATGTATGACCTCACAAATATGATTGGCTTATCATAGACTCACAAGACAAATAATAGCTGTTTGATGTTGAAGAGCAAAAGGTGGGCCAGCAAAAACCTCATCACAGAGACTCTTGCCCTAAAGCCGTGTGCATGTGTCCACTCTATTTTGAATTACAGATACAGATAAATTAGTAGTAAGGACTGAGCTTTTGTGGAACCTACAGTAATCCTGAAGATTTTGAACTGAAAAGTAACAAACTCAATCTGCAGCTGGTAGTGCCAGCCCTGGGACACAGACTCCTCCATGGCCAGGTGGTTGCCAGGGGCTCTGGGATGGCTCAGGGCTGTGCCATCTGAAAACCAGTCCTGGGAGAAGCACTGGCCAGGAACAGTGCCTAATGAGTGGTTTGTATACAACAGCCCTGGTGCGGGTAGTACAAGATTTCAGCAGCTTGGAAACAGCATTTGGCTCCACCAGTCCAATTCCATGGACACCTACCGTGTCCCATGAGTGCTACCATGCTGCAGGCAACTGCAGGGCAGCTGTTCATAGAGAGCTGTCTGGATGCAATGAATTCCCTGAATTTAGTGCCTCTAGGAATTTGGTAGGTTTGTTAGGTTTTTTAATGTGTTTCTCAAGGAGAGAATCAGAAATGAATGTCAATGTGCAACTAGCACAGTTATTGGGATGTGGGTCCAAGTTGCCACTGCTGGGCACTCCCAAGGACTTTTTGCTTCAGGGCTCACTGGGTATTGAAATACTCCCTGTTCATATCATACGGACCTTAATGCTAGAGAATATTTGCTTCTCTCCTCCCATTGAGGAGAATTCAGTGGCTTGTGCTGGATGCATCATTTCTGAGGCCAGGGCACTGTTTCCATGTCTGGCCAGAAGCTTTGTGCTCTGAGGACAACTGCTCTGCTTTCCTGTGTGCTTTCCACTGCCCTGGTGCCACACCATCTGGGTATTTCCTGAAGGATTTAACACCAGCCTGCAGTCGGGTAATGACCCCTGGTGCCATTTACCCCTATGGCATGTGCCCACTTGGAGCTGCATGCCACCAAAGAGGATCTAAATTTTCCTGGAGCTGGATTAGCCCAATGCAATGGAAACAATTCTCTATGTGCTGCTTCCTGCAGGTGCCACATCAGGATGGAGGTGACATAGGTAAATAGCTGCACCATGACAGCCATGAGGAGGGAATGATGCCCAGTCAGTACCTTTGTATTCTCTGTTTGGATTTGCCTTTTTTGCCAGCAGATGATATTACATATTGTCATTTCTGCTGCCTGCTTTGAGAAAAAGAAATTATGTCATACCTTTTCGAAAAGCAGATGGTGGCTGTGACAACGCAGTAAAGACCAAAGGCATCAGGTGTTAAAGACAGTATTAGATTCTTTAAATATAGACCAGAAGAATCCACTCATCAGTGCTCACTCATCATCAACTCACTGTTGAAGTTATCACCTAGATCATGAGCTTTTTAAGTGTTTCAGAGAATAAAAATTGGCATAACTTCCAGTGTTATCCATATTAATCAAGAGAATAAACCAGAGTGAAGACCAACTAAGGTGAAGGAGGTACTTTTCATGTGTCTTTTCATTATGTTCTTTAGATTTGGTTAATTGGCATCAAGGTAAAAGACAAACATGTCAACCTGGCAAAAAAAGAAAAGATAGTGCTACTTCTCCTTGAGATGAGAACATTATTTTTTATTTTCCATTCATGAGGACTTTTATGCATTCTCTCCTTTCTTCTATTTTTGGAAATAAGAAGAATTTTAAAATGGCAAGGCAAAAGGAGTTAGTGGTAGAAAAGTGAAAAGACAAATGTATCATCTCTGGAGGAAATGAAGAAGGGTGCAGAAGGAGTTGGGAAGGGACAGTCGGGACCCCAAACTCACCAAAGGAATATCCCAGACCATATGACACCATCCTTAGCATATAGAGCTGGGGGAAGATGAAGGAAGTGGGGAACATCTGGAGTGATGGCATTTGTCTTCCCCAGTGACAGTTACCTACGATATATCCCTGCTTTCCTGGGGATGGCTGAACACCTGCCTGCCCTTGGGAAATGGTGCGTGAATCCTTTGTTTTGCATCTCTGCACAGCTTTTGCTTTTCCTGTTAAAATGTCTCTATCTCAATCCATGAGCTTTCTCACTTCTACTCTTCTGATTTTCTCTCCACTCACGATCAGGCAGTGAGTGAACAGCTGTGTGGGGCTTAGTTGCTGGCTGGGGTTAATTAATGACATCTATCTACTGGAATGGAAAATGTTACCTGAAAAAATACTAAGTTATCTCTTCCTTCCAAAAATGCCGAAAAGCTCTCAGGATGCTCTCTGTTACTGATTTTAGGAAAATATTTCTATCTGTATCACCTATAATCAAAGCAAAACGGCCAGAAAAGCTCTTAAACTCCAGCAACAGTCACAAGAAGGCAGGGCAGGGATACACAGGACTTCATTCTATCCATACCTTCACTATCACAGATGACCACATCACTGTTATGAAATTAGAAAGTTCCAATTCAAAAGACAGTTATGATACTTTGAGTAACATTAATACATTTATTTAATTGTCATTTACTTTTCATTCATAAAAAGGACAAAGCACAGTCCTGTTCTACTCATTTCAAAAAAAAAAAAGATAAAAAGTAACTAAAAAACCAGTTCAATATTCATCAGTATCAAATAATAGCAATATCAATTTTCCTGAAATATAAAGAAACAACAAATATGTCTATCTATATAAACTTTAATTAAGAACCTTGCATTTTTAAAGCAGATGATACATTAGTTTTTTTTGACAACAATTTGAAACTGAAGGTCCCAGTCAAAATTACACAATTATGTGAAACAGAAAAGTCTCCAACTATCTGATCAGTATGTGACACCTACCTCATCCATGTTGCTGATTTTTTTAAAAAAAGAGAAGTGGCTTTCGTTCCCAGGTCATTTCCATGCAAAAATGAAACAGTTTTGCTTCTTACACCATGTATTAGAAAAGTAAAAGGCAATCATGCATTTGGCAAAAGATGTAGTTGTGGTTGTATATTATATAAAAATGACTCATACTGCAAAAGAACAAAACCAAATGAAACACAAGAAAACACTTTTTTTTTGTACAGAAGGCTTACAGTTATATATTAGTTTCTTATGTATGAAGACAGCTCATTTCTCTTTCAAATAATTATACAATTTATGAAACTCAGCAGTGTTTGACACTTTGACATTCCTCTATAGGGGAGTTATCACTTCTGCCTATTTAAAAAATTTTCATCTTGTAACAAATAGTTAAAATTAAACTAAAACAGTATTATTGATATTTATTAATGAAGACTCTACACTTTTACATGTAAATATATAGTACAAAATTATACAAATAAAAGAAAAGAGTGTAAATTATTAATAGACCTATCCTTGCTTCATGTAAATAGTATTACGGACCTCTACAGTATCAGTTCTAAAAAGATAAAATCTATTTCTAAGTAGCTAGCAAGGTTGTGCTAATAAAATATGATTCAAAGCTTATAATTCTTGAAGCATCAGACATTGCACTATTACTTGAGCCAGCTGATTCAACATCACTGTGTTTCTTCATCATTCACACTCAAACTAATTCCCAGCATACCATGGAAAATGAAAGGAATGTGCATTTCTTTAACAACTTAAAAAAACCCAAACAAACCAACAAATAAACCCAGCACTGAAACACTTTAGACACAGTCAGAACAAAAACATTCTCTATCTCTAATAGAGTTCCCATTTTGCAAAGGCCATAGTAAACATGTAGCTTTGACTAACAGTTGGGATCTGACTTTCACGTACTAACACACAGTTGGATCATTCAGTACTCTATCAAATAGAGAAATGGTCTCAGAAGTTTAAAACTCTTATTTACAACACTATGAACATTAGAATAATATCGAGTTCTTGAAAAAGCATATAGTTCTCCCAAATGTAGGCCTTCAATACAGGAAGGTAACACCTGGCGTCTGCAGCATAAAAATGTAAATATAATATTTTTTTTACTGTGCTACTCTGCTTTTGTCATTTATTGTATATCTTTTTCTTTTTTTTATATTTTAAATCTTTTCACTTCAAAAAATAACATGTTTCCTACGATTTCATGGTCCACTTGGCTGATCTTAGCATGGACTTCATCTCCAAACTCATACGTTATATTGCTACCTTAATAATAACAATAGGAATAAGACTAAATCAAAACCAATACATTACGCTGCTTCCCTGAAAGCTGACATTCGACTCCCAAAATCAGCAACAATTACCATAACAGAACTTTTCAACAGAATTCTTTTAAGAAAAGAATATAATAAATCTCAGGTCAGTTAAGCACAGGTAAATTCCTTTAAGCTGAGCATGCTATCCATGTCTCAGGTGTTCTGAACACACTTAAAACAAAAAATCATTATCACTGACTTTTATTTCAATTCCTTCAAATGCTATCCAATAACCTCAAGAAATATAGCTGTAAATAATGAAATGTTTTTGCTTTGACTGTCTCTCTAAAAACCAGTAATCCCAATAAATGATGACGAGGCTATTCAAAAATATGCAGTACACAAAACAGATAGGATAGTACAGACAGACGTAGTACTCTTACATTTATCACATACAATCAACATTTCAATCTCTATTATATTTCACGATTTGTTATTCAAGTTAAAGCACCTACGTGTGGTGATTTTACTTTCACTGTACAGCCTATGTTATTGGGTTTTAACACTGTAACTTGCCCCATTGGACCGAATCATGCAACTGTCACAGATCAGCAGAAGTGTTTTATAAGGCATATTGGAACAAGTTAAAAATATTTCTTAGCCGTTCAAAAGTTGATTTACTTCATGAAGGAGTTCCTGGATGCCTCAGTCCTCTTTAAAGTTCATAGGAGATCGGTAGGGTAATTCTTTTTAAAGTATAATTTATTTGGCTTACGATGGTGCCACAGGAATCAAAAAGAATCGTGGTCCTCATCTTCAAAGGGAGTCCTTTGTGTTAGGTGGAGGACAAGGTGAATCCAGCTACATTCAGAATCCCGAGCAGGCAAGGACACCCAGGGCAGGCACCACTAGGACCAGGAGCAGAGTCGGTACTCCAACAGCGGCACCTGTGCATCAAACAGACAACAACACAGTATTGGTCTTACTTGGTCTTACTTCAGATCTACTTGTAGCGGGGGAAAAAATCTTGAAGTCCACAGAGTACGGAGGCTGGAAAGCAGCTGGCATATCTCAGCACAGCCCCTACCTGTATGGATAATCTGAAGTGGACAGAGAGACTTACTACAGTACGGCAGAGGACTCACTCTTTTGTTCTGCAAGAGCTGCATGTTTATACAGCGTGTTTATACAAGAAACAAGGCCATTCAGGACACATCAGTGTATTTTGATTTGGCCAGTCCAACAAGCCAGGAGGTTATTATACCAGGAGGCAAAAGGTCAAAATAAATATTTAAGCATGTGAAAACAAAATTAATGGAGTCTTTGAAATGTGACAAAGCAAAGAGACACCTTTGGAAATGTTAATGCTCATATGAACAACAATAATCTGAGAGATGTCAAAGAGCCTTGTCCGTTTGTTTACCTGCCGGATTACAAAGTCCAGATGGCTGACTTCTAGCAGTGTGGCATTTACGTCTGTTAAAGTCACAAGGGTCTTTCTTAAACAAATATTTTAAGACATAAAATAATAATCTACAGCTTACAAACTTTATATTACTCGCTCCGGCAAACAGAAATAAGAATTGCTATTGTTAAGCGGTTTGTGCTGCTATGGTCCAGCTCCCTGTTAAGAAGCATCTATATGAGAAAATAACCCAGCCAAACTGTGCCTGGCTGTCAGTCTTGGAGATGGGCCAAAGGAGCCTGAGAACTGGCTATTCTTTCATCCCAGAGAGGGCTTGTCTCTATCAGGATGGCAGACAGGCGGTGCTGGACCCAGCCTACTGCTTGTCTTGCTGTTGAACACAGACTAAGGACAGAAGTGCTTGCAGCTGGTGGTGACAGTCCTGAGGCACTGCTGGAAACAGGCCCACTGGACAGCTCTCCAGAAAACTTTGAATGAAAAAAAACCATACTGAGAAGGTAATACACAAACTAAACAACAGAGATTTCAGCAGGCCTAAAAACAAGAACAGCATGACAAACTGAAAGTATGGGGGTATATTCATCTGTATTTTTTAGTGATTTATGAGGCACATTAATATTTAGTTTCTATTCCTAAGTATCAAGGTAGTGGTTCTTAATGAATGAACAGCCATAGGAAAAAAAAGCAAAATTCAGGTTTCATGTTTAAGAAATCCACAGAAAATCTATTCTGCTTTTGTCAGACTAGGATAATGCAGCTGGAAAGACACTAATATTTTGAATGCTTCTAATAGAGTAAAATGAGACAAAAAAGTTGCTGAGTGAAATTGAATGATGAGCAAGTATGAGGAAACTTTTTGCATGTTGCTATTCTACAGAGAGAAAAGAATAATAAATCTTCCCCTGGGATGTGCTTGCTGGCTGCAGAATTAATAGCAATTCACCTCATTATAGCGGTTTCTTACAAGGCTTAGGCACTGTTGCAGAGATATATTTACCAGCTTTCTTAAATAAAGCAAGTCCTACCCTCAGACAGCACATTAACAGAACATTAGCAGGATAAATGCACATTAAACAGATAATCTTCTTCTTTCTTGTTAGATTACTGACCTACATGTAAGGATCCATACTTTACTGGAAACATTATTCGCCTTTGCATGACAGCCAGTACATGTGGCGGTGGTCAGTCGCCTGGCCTGGGGGTCACCCCACAATAAAACCCAGAAACAGGTGCATTGGGCAGACCTGGCCACCGTCCCAGACTCCCTCATTTAGAGAGACCTATTCCTCTTTGCCCAAGGAGGCATGGCCTCTCTGATGCTTACATGAGAGATGCTTTGCTTTTGTAATCAGTCCCTGTACCTTTGATGCACCCCAACTTAAGGATGTGTCATGTACCCCACAATTCCCCTTGTTATTCATGTAAATCCCCAAGGTTTCCTCCACTCCCAGCTGATGCATATGCGATACCGGTCTGGAAGGTTCTGTGTTCCTCGGTAGATGGTTGGTTGCGGTTATCAGCTACGCCCCTCTGTTGCTCCTATTGGGGTACCTTCCATGTCAATCCCTTTCCCTCCGCCTCCCTGCTGACCTGGCATTGGTAGATTCCTAGGTAATCCCGCCCCTTCACCCCCGCTTAAAGCTGTGCTCCACCCTGCCCCCAGGCTCTTTGTGTTCCCCTCTCCCTCGTGTTAGCTTCCCTGCGCCTCTTAAATAAACCCTTCCTGCTTACACCCTCCACGAAGAGTCCCTCTTTGTTCCTGTCTCCTGAGCGCCTTCTCCACCGAGCCCTCGTCGCACCCTTGGTGCGTTTGCGACCAGGGCTCCGCTCTCGAGCCCGGTCTCGCAGCCACAGCCCAGCGGGGATCAGCCGTGGAGCCCCTTCAACGAGGCACCCTCACGGGCAGGGGTCACACCGCGGCAAGTACACTCCTATGGCTCATGAATGAAAGTTAACAAAAGTTTTGCCTAAGAAGACTAAGACTACAAGATTTAATTCTGTGCAGTAATGCAGTTGTGATCTGTCAGTTTTAACTACCTTTAAAAACTAGAGAAATGCCAGATAAAGACTTAATGGATGTGTACAAATAAACTTGTGGGTGTAAATTAAAAGAGGAGGATTATTAAGCTCCCTCTGAAGTCTGGCCAGGTACGAGCTGGATGTATTGAGTGCCTAAAGATTCTTTCTCTCCTCAGTGTTATAATGTCAACCAGCATTTTGTGGATCCGGTGTGCAAGCAATTACAAACTAAAGCCATCAAAGTCAGTGTCAAAACCAAATCAGCATCACACTACCTAACCACCACTCTAAGGCACCATGTGTGAACTTACTATCAAGAGTCCTCATTTCTTTTAAATAAACTAAACACATGCCTTAAATTTGGTATTTGGCAGGGGGGTCCACTTGAAACCTTGTGACACAACTGGAGATTCTTCCTTATTCCTTTTTATCCTTACTCTTGCCCATCCGTATCTTTTTCCAATCCCTGCCTCCATGTACATAATTTTAGGTTGATTTTAGTTTTAGATTGATTGACTTCAGATTTTAGTCTGATTTTTCCCTGTGAGTTTTGTCCATCTAGTAAATAGAAGAGTGAAGCTTGCAAACAAACATGGTCACGCTTTCATTTTTATATTAAATCTGCTTTTGCTGATACCTTTGCTGGTGATTCTTTGAACAACCTAAAAACTCATTCATGACAGTCTGCCTTTGTGTCTGTTTTGCAAAACAGATTTATTTTTTCTGAAAGAATGACCAAACTCCTACCCATTTTCCTGTAAATAATACTCTCCTTTTGGTCCAGGATCCAAGGACCTATATTCCAATCGGGCTGTCTGTTTTTTATCTCTCCTTTTTACTATAAGAAAGGTTAATTGCAAAGCCTTCTCATATTCTGTTTCTCCTTGCTTCTGTTTCTCCTTGCTTCTGTTTCTCCTTGCCTCTAACTAAGCTTGTCCACTTCTGTGAGAAAAAAGTAGGCCACATGAAAAAAAGGAAGGTATTTTTGCCTGTTCCACTCATTAGTTTCTTTATCAACTATTAGGCTTCATTTGTATCTGTTTTCTCAGTGTTTTCATATTTACTCAGGTAGAACAGAAAAACAGATATGGGAGAAATACAATTTCTTCTGGTTAAACTAAACTGCATAAAAGAAAGAGGTGGGTTTGCTGCTCTTTCAACTGGCTATTGAAAAGAAATTGCTCTTGTCCCAGCTGGAAATAGTGTCTTCATGAAAGAATACTGCAAAAGAAATAGGTAGTATCAGCTGACATGATTTAAACTCTGTTACCCTATTGATGGTAGATGGAAAATAACTGAACTAATTATAATATACTTATCTTGCATCACTGGCATCATTACAAAATCATGCGTCCAACTTTCCCTTGTCTAGGAAACCTTTGTTTGTGCACGAGGAAATTTTCCTCTTGTCTGTGCCATAAACCTTTCAAGAAAGGCGCTATGGAGTGATTCACAACTCTGTGATTTACTGTTTTTGCAGCAGAGTAGATGTATGGGATGGAAACAAAGCTGTCTGTCCATGTGCTCATGCTTCGTGCTAAGGTTTGCTGTGCATCTGTGGAACACCTTCAGCTATCCTAAGAAAAACATATTTGAATTGCTGCTGATGATCTGGGTGGTTTCTCCACCCCACGGTGTCAGTTTGCCTTCTCCTAGTTGAAAATTCAGAGCCAAGGAAACATTTCGTTTTGTTCTGGCAATAGCACCTGGCATTGTCAGCAGGCAGCAGCCGGGGCTTCTTTTTCATTGACTCCAGCTCTGCCACTGACCTGGGCTGCCAAAATGGAAAGATGACCTGGACTCTGAGAAAAATTAGACAATTTTCAGTCAGTGGGTTATTACTTAGCTGTCAATAAACATAGGTTATTTCTCAAATACCCCTTCCCCTTCACATATATTAATATTCATTATGGATTCTTTTGCATGGAGAGTAAAGTAGAAGACCACTGGTAATATTTTTTTTTACAAAATGTACTCTTTTAAAGCTGTGCATGCAACAAATAATAGCATGAGGTGGTTCTCCTGTGACCTAGGCAGTGGATCTTCTTTGGCCAGCTGGCATGTCTGGGGATTTCTGAGTGAGGATTCTACTTCTCCTTGCTCAAAAAATAGGGATTTGTGAATTTTTCTTACAAATAAATTCAGCCCAAGTATATACTGGATGTTTCACTCTTTTTGACTTGCAAATAGTCCACATTTAAAAAACCACATGGTGCAATAGGCAAATAGTAGAAACTCTTCAGGTGCAAAAGGGTGGCACAGCCTCCCTCCCTCTGCTCCCTGAGTACTGCAGCACTACAAGGAACCATCAGTGGGAATAAGCAGCACCCAGGGCTGGAGAGCAACATGAAAAGTATGCAGACAATGAAAATTATGGACTGAGAAGCAGCAAAGAAAATAAATTAGTCCAACAGGCCAGATCAGCTTCAATTAGGCCTTGCTCTTCAGCAAGGCAGAAAAAAACCTTAGATGGGGTATTAAAGTCACTGCAGAAAGGAAGAAAGGAAACAGGGGTTATCACAGGATTATGAAGACTAAGAAAACATCTCTAGATATGAGAATATTTCCACTACCTGTCCAGCCTTTGAGTTTGAATAGAAGAAAAAGAGAAAAAATTGAAATTAATAAGAATATGGCTTTTCAAGAAAACACTTGTTCTATCATTGAGAATGTTGTAATGCATGGAATTGTCACCTTATTCAAACTAAGGCTTCAAAACTAAAATTCAAAACTAAAATTCAAACTAATTGTCACCTTATTCCAAACTAAGGCTTGAAAGGAGGCAATACCAATAAATAAGAATTGTGACAAAATGAAATGTGATGATAAAGGAAAATCAAGAAAAATACCAGAGAACAAAATACGTTGATTTAAGCATATGTATATACTGGGTTAGAGGGTATTCTGAGTATTTTCTAATTAATTTTTGAGTCATGAGACAACAGCAAATGCACTTTGAAAATTGCTCTTCTTTTAGAGGAGAGCTCTTTTGAAAATGTACGTTTATTTTAGTAGAAGCTTTTTGCTCTATTCTTGTACCAGATGCATAAGAAGTTCCAAGGTGAGTAACAAATGACTGTTATGCCAGCTAGACAGAAACTGTTTTCTTCAGCATTACTTACAGTTTTTACCTGTGTTCTCCTCTTATTGCTACAACAATCTTTGAAACAGATGGACATTTTCAAATCACAGTCAAAAGATTTTGATTATACCACATGAAAAGTGAATGATCACCTGACTTACTGAATACTAATATGTGCAATAAACATTTTTCTCCTTTCAAATAGTAACTGAAAAAAATTAAAAGATAAAATAATTGGAAGGATTGTGTAAATTAGTACAGGCAAAAATTACAGATTTTCCTTTGAAAGAGCTGTACTTCAAAGTAAATACTATTTCAGGATCCTAAAACATGCCTCTGGCAAATGGAATTCATATGTGTATATATGTGTGCAGTGAGCAAAGATAAACTGTAATTTTGTTTTCTTCTATAAACATATACAATACGTAAATTATTCTTCTTCCATGTCACTACTTAAACTGAGACATTAACCTGATTTCACATGTGAAGCTGAAGGTGTATGGCATTTTCTTTTCTTCCCCAATATTTATCCAAATGTGAAGAGTAACCCTCCCCTCTCTCCCACCCTGGATGAAATTTTAAAATTTGAGAGCTCGATTCTGTCTCTGGTATAAAGCAACTGCACTGAGGCCCATGCAGTTACACAAGCGAAATGAAAAAGGAATCAAGCACCATATGGTCTTAGTTCCTACTGATTGCAAGATTGTTTAGCTTACACTAATATTAGTAATATGAAAAAGCACTGCAATCCAAAAACCATGCAAGAGACAAAAAAAAAAATCAGACTTTATTATATTTTCAAAGGAAACAGATAAGCCTATTATTAACCGTTGGAAAAGACACCATTGGTTAAACAAGTTGTTCCAACCTTCACCTGCTTGTGGTAACTCAAGAATCAATTTTAAATTGTGTAGCTCATTAATTTACTATAATGGGCTTGAAAAATAACCCCAAGCTCCTTATTGTACAAGAGGCACTGGCCAATAAATTACAGCAGTTCATGGCTGCATTTTACACTGATTATAGCTGTATGCTGGAATGCAGCTAGCCACACATACAGAGAGTGATTTTATGATAAGAACTTTTATTTCAAGATGTTCACTAAAAAGAAATGCATGTGAGATAGCTGTGTTTGGTAAACTTCTTTTATATCACTGTCAACTAAAATAGGGTATCCTGTTGGAAGCTGACTGGTTATATGAGAGCAAAGTAGCTGCAGGATGTTTGCCTCCCCCTTTGCAGGTGACTGGGTTTTCGGTGAGAAGGAAGAAGATGAGGAAAACAAAAGTTTTTCCCTTAAAGAAGGAACTGAGATAGAAATGGAATCTATTTCTAGTTTCTTTTCCATTTGACTTTCAAATGGAATTATGTTAGTTAAAACATGCTAAAATTTTAATTCCTATGTTAAGACCGCAAGGCCAGTTAGGGCTCCTGAATCTGAAATATAGGCTAAAAGATGTCTTCTGGTGTCCTCTCTGGCCTCCACCTGCCTATCCAGAAGGCCTCAGGTTCCCTGTATATCATGTCATGCCTGTTGGAATTGTGTGGATGTCCCTGGTAACCTGGGGCATCTCAAATGCTACAGGCTTTGTTTAACATTCTGAATTACACCCTAGATGACAACGGATTATAATGGAAGCTTAGACACCTAACTCAGCCATATTACATAGATTACTTTGGATTTGATACCCAGTGAACAGCAGGAAAACACCCATCCGGATGACACACTGGTGTAGCCACTCCTTGTTTAAGATCTGGCCATTCCTGGTCAGCATACAGGCTGTTTGGAACCTCTGCCCTAGCTGCTTAGTTCTCCCCATTCACTTCTGTAGGAAATTAGGTAGGTTTGCAGACTCTGAAATCAGATGTTGAAAGGTCACGTAAGGCAATATTCCTCTCTGAATTTGGTAAGCTGCCTTAAGTTTTGCTTTAGCTATTGTTTACATCTCTGTGTAAATACATAACTTCCGTTTTGGTCAGTCAAGCACAAAAACATGCATTCCCATCAAACTACATCTCTTCTTTTCAATTCTCTGAGAAAAAACATAATTTAAAAAAATTTCACTACTCTATCATTCTTTTGGGGCAATTATTCTAAACCCTGATGCATTACTGGAAAATTTCCGTAAGAATAAAAATTAACAGCCATAATTTGCCATGCATAGGTGTTACAACTACACTTTGTTCTGCTTTTTGGAAAAGCAGCCTAGAAATAACCTGAAAATCTTGTCCAATTTGCTGTATATTATGTATTCCAGAGAGATTACCTTTCCTTTTGTCTCTTTTTCAACCTTTCCTAAACTGAGTACAGGGAATGCTGCCTCTGTCTAGGTCACCAGAGGCCCAGTCCCTGTCTGTCCAGCTGGTTTATGGTAAAATTTATGGATGAGAACTTGTCTGCAGTGTGGAAGACAGTTCAATACAAACCTCTGCAAACTACCATTTGTAGGGTGCTAACTCTGCCAGTGGTGCTAATTCTGAACAGGCAGGCTTGGGACAGGTCAGGCTGGCAAGACTGATTGGCTTGGGCTTAACATTGTACTGACACAACGCTTTCAGGCTGGGAAGTAATCTACCTGCTGTGACCTAAAGGGTCTTTGCACCACACCAGTGGCAGGTTGTAATGCATGTTTGATACACAGATTCCTAGGACGTGTCCTGAATATAGCAGTTGCCTCACCTTTTTGTGGCTTATAAAATATGTTATATTATCATACACTGATTGTCCCAGTGTATGATAACACAATATATTACAGCTTTTTTAAAAGCAGTTGACTTACTACCCCAAAATATTCTCATAGAACATGGTACACACAATTAACATGCATTTAAAATGGATTAAGAATTCAGTCACCAGCAGATTTGAAACACAATTATTGAAGAAAGGTCACAGAATTTCTAGTGTAATTCCACACTGAACAGCTGTAGACTGAACACAATCCAAATATTTTTATCAAAAGCAGCAGAAGTAAACACCTAAGGAACCAAAATGGCAAATAGAGACAACAACACATTCATATAAAAATTCAGACAGCACAGGGACTTGAGCCATCCAAACCAACTGTGCTTTGTCACAGTCACAGGCAAAATAAAAACACAAAGTTAAAAAGAGACATGGCACTGTGGTGGGACCCAGATAAGGATGAGACACTGTATTCTGGAAAGCAAGGATTCCAGGAAGGATTTAGAGATGGTGTTAGACAAACAAGATGAACACCATTTCACAGCCCCCTGCAAGGTAATCAATGGCTAATGAAAGCCTGTCATGAATAATGCTGGAGGAAGTTAAAGTGTGGGGAGGCAAGACTACCTGCAGGCAGCTGAACTGAAGCAGTGCATATACAGTGTCTACAGTCCTAAAGAAAGTCTCAGATGCTGGAGAGGTGAAGAAAAGAGCTGATGAAATTATTTAAGACCTGAAGAAAATGCATTCATGGAGAAACTGAAGGCATGCAGTATTTTTAACACTTGATTAGTCACTTGGCTAGTATATATACATTTCTTCATGAGAAGAATGTATTCTACACATAAAGACTCTTTAATCTAACAAAAGCTATAAAAGGAAACAATGCCCAGATCCCAAAGCCAGACAAACATAAAGAATAAAATTAGGCAAAAAAATGTCAGCAGTGCAGGTGATTAGTCATTAGGACAAAATACACACACAAAATACAAGCTTCATACAAACCTAAAAATGGTGATACCCATTAATTCACACCAGGTGATATAACTGTGCATATTATTGAAAACCTGCGGATGGGAGGTCCACTCCTTTAGGAATGGGCAGCTTCCCTCACAGTACAGATGATACAGCATCAACATTGTTCTTTTTAAAAAGTCACAATAATGGTTGCATTGCTTCTGCTACAAGAATATTGTTGACCTTTAATCCTTTCTATTCCCCAAGTTAATTTTTTAAATTAAAAAGACAAGAACACAGTGCAAGTGTTTGAATCATAATCTTGCAAAGATGCTATCCAAGTCCTTGGTATCAATTCATATGTTCTATTTCATACCAAATAGTGCCAAGAGACTACTTAAAATAAAAAACTAACAGGAAAGAGATGTGCAGACCATATCTGAACTTATTTTTATAGTCAACACTGAGCACAATTTGAATTATCCTAAGCTATGGTCCCCTCTCTTCTTTACCAATCATCCAGACCACTCTGAACTAGAGCATGTGCAGTTTCTCACTGCTTACTATCATTTTTGTGCCACAGATCCCCTTTTCACTGAGAAGCAGAACTTCCCCAGCAAGTGGTCTATGGATCACTGCGGACCGCTCCTTTTCCCTATTACTTTCCTTTTAGCAACAGTTGATGAATGAGATAAAGGCAAAAGGTACTAGGGACTGTGGGGTTATTGCAAGCTGACACTTAAATCCTGAGGCCTGCACCATGTAGTTATGCTTGTAGGACAGTAGTAGAAGTGGCAGTGTAACTGGGGGCACCAGTAGAAGCAGTCTGATATCTGGAAGATTGGCAGTGCTTCCAGGATTGAGCTGGACTGCTACTGAAGTGTCCTGTGTGTGCTATGAGTCCTCAGAAATGTTTCCAGATAAACTCTTATTCTCAGTGCAGTCACTGCTGAAGGGCTACCTGCCCAACTTTGGATGTGCCCATCTCTCGATAGCATGCAAGAAGAAAACACTCAGTCCAAGATTTCCAAGGAGTGTGGCAAAGAAGAAGGGAAGTTATCTGCTCACCTGAAATTCTTATTTGGGCTACTTCTCCATCTCCTCCTTCACTGTGTGCTCGGACCTCAACAACATATTCACCATCGCTGGGAACTGGGACCTCTATTGTGTGCTTTCCAGTAGAAAACAACTTGCCTTCATGTTGTCCATCTGGCCTATAAAGTACCTAGGAAAGTCGGGGTAAATAACATTATTGAAATGTTACATTTCTGCGAAGATACATTTATAGATGTACAGTGTGTCAATGAAAAAGTATTAGGTTTTTATTCATATTAAACCTCTCTGTGTGTATATATATGTATATAGAGAATCTAGACAGGATGTTTCCTCATTTTCTGTTACGAAATTATGCCACCTTTTGAAAAATAATTTCAGTGCTTGCATTCAAAGTAAGTAATTAAGTGATGGAGAATAATAATGCAGGGTGGCAGAGAACATCAAATAAAAATATGAGAACTCAGGTGGGTTTTCTGACATAAAATTTATAACCATTTTCATAAATGAAACAACAATCAATTTTATTATTAACTCTCAGAGATGCTAAACTATTGCGATGGGATGGCCTATGTCTGTGGGACCTGTAGAAAAGATCCCATTTCTTTCTGAAATAATCTCTGTGAAACACTGCTAGAAATTCCCAGCAAGGAGTTCGACTCCTCAATCAAATTTGCAAATGTAGACCATGATACTAATTTTCTTACTGCCAAGCAAGCAGCAAAATTAAACAGGAATTAATATCTGAATTAGCCTATAGCCAGTATATACACTTGCTGTGGTTACAGAGTAACTGCATCTAATGATGGTAGAGGTCCCTTCCCTTCCTCTACCTCCCCAGACTTTAAAACCTCATGTTCCAGGAACTGTCGCCCCTATGAAGATGGGAAAGGAAAACTGGAACAATGCATACTGATCTAAGGAAAAACTAGAAAGTGTACAACTTTTCTATGCATTTTTTTAAGCCAACAGACAATAAATGTGATCATATGGGAAATGAGGTTGTTGCAGTCAATTCTATGAACTTTCCCATATTATGGTTTACCACCCAAATGAATTTCGGTGCCCCAATGTTTTCTCATCATATTGACTAAGCCCACTGGCTTTGCCCTAGGACTACTGGATGATGGTGATTGCTGAGCACGATACCTTCTTCTTCAGCATTCAAGTATGTTTAAGTCTGATTATGTACAAAGATTCAACGCTGTCTATAAAATACACTACATGAAGCATACATAAAGATAAAAAATATTTTCAGATATCATACTTTGTATCCTTCAACTGCAGACTCATTTGACTTTGCCTTCACGTGATCCCAGGTGATGATGTACCTTGAACCAGATCTTACAGAACTGATAATTCTTGGACGTTGGCTTGGAGCTGAAAAGCAACATATGTATAATGTACACATAAATGAGATTTCATTAATGTTCAATGATGTTTTTATTAAGACATATAAAAACGTAAAAATGGAAATTAGGCTGATATACATATGATCAAGGCAAAGTCTCCTTCCTGGAATGAACTGCTACAGTTCCAGCCAGGTGATTTTGGATGGCTTTGTGCAGTGGCTGCGTTGTGGGTATGCCTTCTGTGTTGCCAGAATGGAAGTGGCCAACATTACCCTTCACTGCGTTGCTGACCACGTGTGCTTGCTGGCATGCAATTACCTTCAGAATCTCCCAGAAATGTGGCATAAGTCATATTTATTCATTGAGATCAAATATTTAATTAACCATTTACAGCCATTTCTACATCATTTAACTCAGTTCAGCAGAAATAAAAGTACCCCACTGCAGAAACCATTATTTTTAATTTACACAATAAGCTTATAAAATGGACTCTTATTCAACACAAATGAACCCTGCAGGTGCAAGTTGCACAATACACTGTTTACTGACAGAAACAATCAAATCAGCTGTATGCATTTTTAGCCAAGATAACTGTGTTTTAAACACACAAGATATATTTCTTACATTGCTCAGTCAATGCTAGTGCTAGGTATCCTCATTAAGTCAGGATAAATATTCAAAAACCTGTTGTGGTATGTAAATTCTGGGGTGAGATTCAGATCACCTGCTTCTCAAGGTTGCCTGATGCTGCTGCTCTGCTGTTAATGAAAGTGGCAGTTGGTCACATTCTAATCATCAGAATCCTTCTTGCTATTGACTAAACAGAAAGGCAGTGCATAGATGCCTAAGTAATAGCTGGTCTCAACTGTTCATCATTTAGAATATCATGCCCGGATTTGGGATTCCCAGTACTTGAAAGACACTACAGAGGACTACCAACCTGGTGGGCAGCTGGAGCAATTGATTTGTGAAGGAAGGGTAAAAGAGCTGCACTTGTTCACTCTGGAGGAGAGACAGTTTTGGAGGGGACCTAAGAGTCCCCTGTCCTAGCAGGGGGCTTATCAAGAAGGATCCAGGCTCTTGGATGGCACGGCAGGAGGACCAGTAACAAAAATGCACAGTACTGATTAAGAGTCTCAGCCGAGATCCTCAGAGTAAGTCGGGGAGTGGAATGGGTTTCTCAGAGAGGTTGTGCAGTCTCTATCCCTATAGGTTTTCAAGATCCAGCTGGATAAATCCCTGAGCAACCTGATCTGAGATTGCAGGTGACCCTCCTATAATCTTAGCCTCTCTACTGCCTTTTGTAAGATATCCACATTATACATGGCAACAGAAAAGAGGAAAGAGAATTTTAGCAGATATTTTCAGACAAAGATGCAATACTACATGAAGAGAGAACACATGAAGAGAGAACATTCAGTGTATATGAATGAGAAGCCATGCTTGAAAACACGACGGACGTGAATGGACGTGATTATACTTAACCTAATGCTCCATTTACTTACGTGCTTTCCTGGTAACAACATCAATGGTGCTGCTGGGAGGTCCATAGCCTGCACTATTGAAGGCAGAAACATCTACATGGTAGCGAGTGTTAGGCTTCAGGTTTTCCAGTTTGGTTGAATATTCTTGATTGCTCACCTGTACCCGCTGTGCAGCTGCTTCTTTATCATGAGCAGCCCAGTAACGAATCTGTAAGCAAACCAATTGGAGGATTAAATTTAACATATTTAATCATGAAGAAATTTTATAAAAACTGATGTATTTCTAACCTAGATATTCTAGATATAAATCAGCTAAAAGAAATCTAACAACAATAGCATAGAATTCCTTCTACAGCCTGTGATTTTAACCAAGTTGTATATAGGCATAAGGAAACAGAAATAAATGCAGAATTTATTATGTAAACTTTTCTCACAGTGGTTTAACTTGTTCCCAGCTAAGTCACTAGAAGCCTGGGAGCTGGATAATGCCTTCAAAGAACAAGACTATTTTCTTCTTGCTCTTTCATTTTTGCATTCTACTCTGAACTTTAGTATTATTTTCTTACACTAGTAGAGACTAAACTCTGATAACATTTTCAGAGTATTTTGCTTCGAATGTCTTACAAATTTATCCCTTTTGCAGCACTTCTATCTACAGAATGCAAAGTATTCGGTCATGTTAGCTGCATGTGTAGGTCTGGATAGGTGTACATAACCATTTTCTAGAGTTCTTCAGCTCAATTCAATCACATTTCATAGCACAACATGACATTTGTCAAAGCAGATTAAGAAGAACATGAAATAAAATATGGGTAAAGCATGATTCTAAGCTTGTAACATCTTAAACAAAGCCAAATTAAGAGTACACAGAAATTCCATGAGGGTTTTTTTTCCCCAAGAACTTGTTCCACCCTACTTTAATTCCTTATGCATTACAAAGCACCAGGTGAAAACAGTGTAATTCCTATGGAGTGATGCCATTCCATACAGTCCCTCACATACACAGCATCCTATTCTGCATGGCCTTGTGAGATGCAAATGAGAGTGAAACACTGTCAGTCTCTGGGTTTTGTCTGGTTTATAACCGTTTGCATAAGACTAAATTACTGCACCAACCTGAAAGAGCAGAAAGCCATGCCCATAACATTTTGATTTTGTGTGTTTTCACCCCCAGCATTTCTGCTCAGCTTCTGCCTGACTTCATAATGTTTTTTGTGTATGCTACATGAGGGCATTTAAAATTTTTTAGGAAGAAGTTAATATTAGTAAATCCAGGCTCTGGGAAAAATCTTACAAAGTAAGACATTATTGGTGACATGAGGTATCCTGTCATCTTGTCTTTTAAATAGTAACTGCTTTAACCTTCTGTTCTTCTGACATTAGTTGTCCATGAAAACTTCATTTAAGGAATAGGTTAGAAGAACTGATAGTTTGTCCAAGTGTTAATATCACAGTTCTCTTTTTTACAAGTTGTTGGTACAATCCTTGTTTGGTGAGGCTTTATTTTCTCCTATTTACATTTAATTTACAATATTTAATAAAAATATTTCTTTCATTTGTCTTAGAACACATGCTGCGGCTGAATGAGGAGAGATGCAGGGGATTTAGTAGGGGATTTCTCTTCATCTACTTCAAACGTCTTTGGACATGAGAACAGCATCACCACACAGAGACTACTGTCAGCTACATACTTCTTGTAGCTTGTCTCTTGCCAGTGTTTGTTGCCACAGTCCTTCCCACAGTGTTACAGGTTACTCACTCTCATTATTATAAAATGTGACATCTTAGTGGCCTTTGTCACTCCTTCCTGCTGCATGGAGAATCACACTGTATCTGCAGACCAAACTGGCTTCGCTTTTCAAGTTCAGCATGCACACCTGATTTTTGGCAGGCACTAAAAGATAATCTTCAGTTCTATAAGGGTATGTCCTCCATTCTGTTCAGAAAGTATCATCCACTAGTATCCTAAACATCAGTTTATTGTAATTTAGGCAATCGCACTCATGAAATTTCCACTTATAAAGGTGGCTATTTTCCTGAGTAAACAACCTTTACCCGAAAATGAGTGAGGATTGTGCACCCAATCCATTCTGCAGGCTTCTCCAGCAGGGTGATAACCTCCACATGATGATGAATGGTTTCAAACTGGCATAGATCTGAAACTGTGACAGCCATTTCAGCTGGAAGTCTGATAATGATCTTCAAGTCAGAATTTCTTTCATATGATTATAATTAACATACTGTTGTATATAAGCTGCTCTTGTTGAATGAAACCAGTTGTACACCATAAGGTGTTAACTGTAAGTGGCTGACTCAGGTGCAAGAGGGCGTGTACATCAGGAGCTAGAGGACGTCATGTCTATCTCTGTCTCTAAGTTCAAACAAGTTTCTAGCCTGCAGCAAAAGGATGTCTGTGAAGTTCTAGGTGGCCAAAAGTTTATTAACCATGACAGGACCAGTGGTAGCTTTGCTGTTGATTTTAGCTGGCCATTGAAAACTAATTAATTAATGTTTAATACAATCTATTAAATAATTAAGTAACAGCTTAACCTAAAGACAGAAAACACACTTCATATGCAGCTTTAATTAATCGTGGCATATTCTGGAAGCCTTTAAATTCCTCCACCTTGCAAAGCTTTTTACAATCTTAATATCTGTTTGTAGTACAGGGATGCTAAGGGTGTAATACAAGAGTAACACAGAGCATCAAACAAGACAGGTGCGAACAATTAATGAAAATGCAAATTACTTCACTGAGAGCACATTATGTTTCAGACAGAAGTAATATAATTTAAAAATTTAATAAAATTTAAATCCCAAATACTATTGTTCTTGGCTGCAATGTTGTGGACTTTACTCCTATAGTGTGTGAGCTGTATGTCATGAACACAGAAAGTTCTTCGTCAATATACAGCCATATTTACATATTTGGAACACCATATCAACTCTCGGGAAAGAAAAAAGATTACTTCCCTGAGAGCTAAGCTACTATCTTCTTTATACTATTCCTATATTTCTCACTTTATATTTAAATAATTTCAAATTCTCTTGAAATAACTTGGAAATTTCTTTCTTTCCTCTGGGAAAGTGATATCTACAATTAAAGGCCACATTGCTTCAAGAAGGTCACATTTCCCCACTCTACTGAGTAGTCCCTCTCCCTTTTTCTTCAAGAGCTTATATAGTAGCCCCAGACAGTCTGCTTATTCCTGGTCTCTGCCTTTACTGTGTTAGGGTAATCCATAGGCAATGAATCCCCAGAGGACACAGAAGGGGATTTCAACCAAGCTCTAGAATTTTTGTGGGAAATAAGCCAATAGTGATTCGTGTGAAGGAATGCCTTAGCCATCATGAATTAGTACAGCCCTTGGTGCTAAAATCAGGAGAAAAACTGTCTTTCATGGTTCTCTATTCAAACTTTAATGTACTGAAGCTTTTTCTGTAAGTGTTGTGAAACAAAAGCTTCCATATTCTTGACAGTTTTACATAGGACTGACACAAAAATATACTTTACTCATATTAAGAAAGAATGCTAATAGCATATTTCAGTCAACAAGAGACACTGGTGGTCAGTAGTGATAAATCGGTTTAATAAAATAAACCTATATCTATTGCATAGAAGCAGCATGAAATATGGATAGTATTGCTGGTGCTGCACGCACTGCAGAGATGTGGCTTTTAGCAGTCTATTGTAAGAAGTCATAAATCTTAAATTCTTTATATGGATGGAGATAGTTTTCATACTTTGTCTCTTCTTTAAGTGTGAGCTGAGGATACTCCTCTGTAATGGCAAAATGTATCAGCTCACACTCATCACCATGAGGGCAGTCATCCTGACAGCATGCATTAGTGTCAGGAAAATCTGACTCCTCCTGGTGTGAGAAGTGTTGTGTCACAGGTGAAATACCTCAGAGTACCTTTGCTCAGAGTACTCCCACCTCTTAAACTCTAGCATTCAAAAGTCAATTATGCAATTTTCAAGTAATAATAAAGACCAAAAGGAAACTGAGAAGGTGCTCTGGTGAATGATGGTTTCTACTAACCTGTATTACAGCTGACCAGTAATTAAAAAGATAACTACTGTAATATTTATTGATTCCAATAGACACAGAGCCTTCCAGAGATAGTCACTGGAATTTTATAATATAGTTTGAGTACTCCTTCCACCTTCCTTTGAGTACTGCTGCAACTCCACTTTTGTTGCAGCTTCATGAAAGCTATCTGTGGCCTTAACCTTCCAGAACAGCCCTCTCTATTTTTGCCCTATCCGATGCCTCCTTCAGGATTCGTGGGAGTTCTGATCTTCAGGAACACGAGTCTTTCTTTTTATCGTCAGTGAAGAAGCATGGGCTTTCCTTTTGCTGCCTTCCCCTCTACTAGGATGAGGCTGGTGATTGCCCCGGGAAAAAAGATCTCAGAATTAATACCTTATCGAGCATTGTGGGGCAGTAGTTTGTGACTATCAGTCTGTTCATCGTCTAGCCGGAGGGAAATTTTTTACATAGTCCTGATAATTAGAAGATTATCTCAGAAATAGAGGAAAAAAAAGAAGAAATTGTTATTCTAATGTCGCTGTTCACTGTACATGTACAAGCCAGTCAGTTCACGCTGGATTTGTGAAAGTGTATTTCTCCAGGAATACGTGGATGAAATTACACTACAGCTATCAAAACAAGGCCACACCCCGAACATCCACAGTCCATGTAACAGACGGTGCATTCCCAGGACATCCCACCTTTATAACAGTTATTCTCTTTTCAGCCCAAAGATCCCCCACGTTTCTTTCTGATTTTCTTCCCTTTTTTTTTTTCTATTGACTGTTCTGATCATCCTGGTCTTTCCTGCTAAATCCTCTCCCCTCCCTTCTTCCCCTGATGTCCCCTGACAGCAACTCAGACGTCTTTATGTAAAATAAGGTAAAGTTTTAAAAGATGGCCAAACATGGGTTGCTCCTGGGCATGTTCTCCTACCATTTTCTTTCCAGATTTATCTTTGCCCCTCCTGCTTTACTACCCCATTCCCTACTACAACTCTGAACATGCATCTTCATGGTCTATCACAACTGCAATCCTAACCTCTATCAGCACTCCTTGTTGCTGCTCTCTCCACCAGAGAGCAGCTGCCACTCTCCCCCAGTTGCCACTCTCTACATTCCCAGAAGTCCCCGGTGTGTGCCTGCCAAATGTGTGTTCAGGTTATTCTGCGTGCGAAGGCTTCAATTTCTGGGCAGACTGTCCAGCTCAGGAGTGCAACGCTGCTACAGGGATGGCCTGGCTGAACTCGTAGATCTCATCTATGACCATCAATTTGTCCATCCTATTCTAGCTGCAAAATCCCTGCGAGACACCAAACCAGTGGGCTGCTTTAGTAAATTAGGAGTTACCACTGATATTAGTATCTTAATTTCAAACCCCAGTGTCCTCTGTTGGTAACTTTTAAACTTTGTGTCTGTACTGTATAAAATCAACCTTTACACGGGACACTATTCTTGTTACAGTATCACAAAAGTTTTACATAAATTTCATGGAGACAGAAACAGAGATCAGGAAATATAAAACCAAGTACTACTAATTTATTCATAGATTTCAATTATAAAAATACATTCCATGAGATTACTCCTCATTTGTATGTGTTTATTTTGGAACATAGAGGAGATCATCAAGTAGCTGATAACTTAAGGCAACTCACAACGCAAGTCACTAACAAACTAAAGACCCAAACCCCTATTCTGGGGTGTCACCAGAGTAAGCAGGTTGTACGCTGCAGAGTTTGTCAGCATCCACTCTGCATGGATGATGTTAAGACTTCCCCGCTAGAGTACTAAATGGCCATTTCCCATTGCACCTGGCCTGTGGTTGTTGTCCTCTCTGCAGAAGGACAAGAACAATTTTTACAGGTGGTACCACTGAGATGGACCAGATGGAACATGCCCCAAAGCTCTTTCTCATGTGGAGAATAGAAACGGTCAAGAAAACATCACTGTCTTGCACAATAGCAGTGTCTCTCTTGCACTGGATTCCGGGCATTTGTCAAGTAGTCCCACTTACTATAGCGTTTGTGGGTGAGATATATTAATAATTGATGGTAATTTAAGTGGGCCAGAATTATTAACAATTTCACATATGTGTTAACAATTACAGCCATAATTTAATTTAAGTATGTTTTAAGAAGCTAGAGATAGACATTCAGTTACATAAAAGAGACAACACTCTTTCATGAAATAATGATGCCTTTTGTCAGTTGAACAGTGTGAACACACATTTCTTAATATATTGTAGTAATGAAGTACATAACACCAAAAATAATCTGCTTCTCACGATGCAAAATATGCACAGAAAATGCTAACTAAAGAGAAGCGAACCCTAAGAGACAGAATGCCAGAGTAGGAATCATTGTTCGATTTAACTACTGACAGTAAATGAATAAGAAGATTGACAGTGTTGCTACTAAACTCACCTGATATCCATCCACAGATTTATCAGTAACATGGTGCCAAGAAACAGACATTTCAGAAGACGACAAAACTTTTACGCTCACATCTGTAGGTATTTCAGTTGGAGCTGGAAGATGAAACATATGTTAAACATTCAATCTGATCCTGTGGTATTGTTATACTTTTTCACAGGGACTCCTCTCACTTTAGTATTTTATATTATTTTCAGTATTTTATATAATTTTCCTGGTATCAGTGAGCCAAGTATTAGTCTTTAATCTGATTTTTCTTAAGTAAACATCAAGTCCAGTGATGACCCGTATGGAAAATAACTCTATAAAACAAAGCAGTGATCCTGTTACTTGGCTCAGACCATGTATTTTTATGCTTCAACATTTCTTGCTGAAATTTGTGTAAACTGAAAACAGTCTTTAATAAACAGAATGAAGCATTCAGTGATCTTTTACTAAATGGGACAGCAACTCACATATTATATACATCAGATTTTTAAAGTTAGTTGCACACAAATACTCGTGTATGTCACTTAGTCCTAACGATACAGATTTTTTGTGAGAGCAGATATTAGATACCTGGCTGTCCAACGGCACATACAAATCTGAACATAGGTGTGAAATGATCCAAAGCACCCTTCTGTAAGGCATACATCACATGGGTGATTTGTTTGTATTCTTAGTTCTGAAGAGCAGCCAAAGCAGAGTACACACCATTATAATGTGATAGACTTTTATGCAGGGCTTAGAATACAAAGGTCTAGTTTCATTTCCCTGCTGCTTGAATTTTAAATGAGGTAAGGAATTAAGAAAAGCATAAACTTAGCAATGTCTGTAAAAGATAGTTTTCCAAGCTAAGAACAGTTCTCTGTCGTGAAGCTTTTGAAACAAGTTGCAACAGACAGGCATGGCAGCCCTAGTTGAGGAAAGCTTTCATATACTTAATCTTCCAACTGGGCATCCAGTCAACTATGCATCAAAACAGCCACTGTTAAGAAAAAAATCAGTAACATCTCTCATGAAAAGTATCCTAGGTAACAAAATAATCTTATATGCAAAGTTACCTTTTGTAATTGTCTTTCAATGGCTGTTAATAATGCAAATGTCTAATTAGAAAATTATACATTATTGCAAAATTGTTTTCACAGTGACAGGAATTTAGATAAGCAAGAAGCCTGTGCACTCATTACTAGCAATCATTACTCACTACTAGCAATGGCAGATATGACTAGCAGTTGTCAGACATGGAACTTGGCTTATTACACAGAAATTCCCCAGTCACTGAAGTGAGTAACAATGCCCACAGTTACAACTGGAGAAACATAGATCTATTATAGAATACACAACTTGGTGGAAAAGTTGTCACTATATTTATGGATATTTATACATATCTGTATGGAATATTGCATGACCCTATTGCTTTAAGATCTCCATAATACCTTTGAGAAGCTGTGCTGTCTAACAGTAATAATATCACTTGCTGACTCAAAGGTACAGAAGTACAGGTTGTGATCATCTAATCTATTCCCAAATCACTGTCAGACTCTTCTCTATTGTACCAGTTACAGAACTTTCCAAAAAATTCATACTGAAAAGTTTCAACTGCCAGGGCTTTTGCTGATACAACACTCTAACAATATTTCATCTGCTCATGCTTGTTTATGAGCTGCAAATAATTACATCCCTATTTGTCATTTATGTTCTATAAATATTTTGCAGCCTCTCCTGAGACAGAAGGGTGGTATCAGTTGCTTTCCTCCAGCCTTCTAATTCAGTAATTCTGCTAATAAAAGGAGAAATCACATGGTCATCACAATATGTTCTCTTCACTGAAAATATAGTGGTCATCATACAATTATCTTCTAAGCAAAATTATACAAAATTTAGTCTGGCAGCCAGTAAGTACACTACAAGGTATGGAGATGGTTTTGTTCAAGTCCTGATGCCAGGAGACAACTCTGCAGAATGCTCTTTGGAGTAACTTCCATTTTACCTCTTGGAAAAATTCCTTCTAACCTGCCCTGGATTGAACATAGGCAGTAGTCACAGTCACAGCTCCATGCAGGGCCTGTGAGCACTACTGGTAAGGTTTGTACTCTTGTGCTTGAAATAAAGAAGTAGGTTCACTGAGCTTCTGGTTTTTTGCAGTCTGCATCTGGCATCATCTAACCACAAATGTTTTTATCAGGTGTCTGGGCTTTGCTAAAGTCTGTGTTACAACATCAGCAGCCACTCAAGTGGCCTCTTTATCTGGAAGCTGGCACTACTGCACATGTGCTTTTCCTCTGTCTTTTTGAGCTACTAGGCTCTACCATGTCCCTGAACTTGGAGACCATACAAACACACTTGCCACCCCTGACATGGTATGGATAATCCTAACATAAGCACATGGGAGCTTATCAGTCAGCTGTCAATAAAGCCTCTGAGCAAGGATGGATACTTAAGTGTTATTTGGCCAATACTGCTTTCATTACACCATAGCTATTTACTAACACATTTATACAGCTGCAAAAAAAACCTCTGTGTTGCTGCAGCAGCATTTGAAGATGATTTCCTAAGGTGCACTTTTCTGAGAGAAATGGTTAGTATTAACCTCGTCAGCTAGCTTGGTGTTGCTAGCTTAAGTCCTGAATTATTCTGAGAAACAAAAGGATTCTTTTATCTTTTCTCTGTGTGTGGCCAATTTGTGTGCAAAGTTCCCATTAGTGCTAATGGGAACCATGAACATAAATCTTCCATAAAGTACACAGAGTACAGAACAGAATCGGAAGTGTCAGAATGTGGCCCTGTTATCATATCCCTCCTCTTGGCTCTTTGGTCTACATCTGTTGACTTTGTGAAGGAGATTTTGCTCTATGGAAAGAGAAATACTAGCAATTCTTTGGATTTCTGGCAGAAATTAATAAGCATTTTTTTAGAACAAGCTTGAGTGATGATAATGCAGTTAAAGATGTTGTATATATTTCTTCTGATTTAACGTAAACTTTCTTCCAGTACTTTCTCTCTTCTGCTAAGTTTGGATATGTCATTTAAACTTCAATCCTAAAGATCACAGCATGTGAAATAATTGCAGTAAGAATTAAGAAAACTATTTTAATGGAATGTGAAAGAGGTTTCTATTGAATTACTCACTTGATAGCTCTAAAATATAAACCAGAATAAAGAATATAACAGAGATAATTTATATGAGACTCTAAACATGCTGGAAATATAACTAGATACAATTGAGCTATCATTCCTTCACAGTTTTGGGCTAAACTCTGATACTGATCTACTACAATACTAGGCTTCAGTGTGGTCTGTCAAGAAGAAAGAAATTAAGCAAATGTCAAATACATGTATTAAGATCACAGAGACATTACTGAATAAAGATGTAAATGTTTTAGGTAACCACTATGAACGTCAGAATTTCTTTTTCTATATCCTTAGTCTTTTAGCAAGATGTGTGAAGAATCTTGCATGCTGCTGTGTATTGCTCACTGACGGCAAGCAGAGCCAAGTGCTCTGCATCACACAGAGAGCAGAAAGTGGAACCTGGCTATTCAGAACTAATGCACACCCTCCCTGCTGAAGATTTAGCCTCCTATACAAATCAGTGTCAAGAACCAGGTTCTACTGATGTTGGTACTGCTGATCTGGCCCCTCAGTGTAAAACTTACCTGGAACATTTACTCACCATCTTGTGCTGAATAAATGACAGCAGTGAGACTAAATGGTCCATCCCCTTTGTTGTTAAAAGCTTTCACTTTTACTTGATACTGAGTTGAAGGGGGCATTGATTCATCCTTGTGGACATATCGGCCAATTTCAGGATTAGTAACTGTAACTCTTCTCCATTCTTTCTCACCAAACGGCTTGAAGGCCACTATATAACCGAAGTTATTGCCATAGTGGTATTCTCTTGACAAAGGCTGTAGGGACAAAAAAAAACCCATTAATTTTTGCTAAACAGCTAGGTCTAGAATGAAATATAAATAATGCAGCAAGCATTGATACATACATTGTAAAAACACTGAACTAAATCTCTATTTTGTCCTGGTTTCCTTCAATGGCTTGCTCCCACCCCTTTTAAAAATAGGCCCTCTTAATCTGCAGTATTATCATACTTGCTAGGAAAACATTTTAAGATCTTTTTCCTCATCTGAACTCAGTGAAACACACATCAAGTTACCTCCCACAGAAAAAAACCCAGGAATAATTGTGTACTAAAACAGCTGTAGCTAAAAAAAAAAGATCTAAGGAATGAGGCATAGCAGATATGTAAACACAGACACACCATGCCAGTATATGGGTCCATGTACATGTGTGGAGATAGATATTCGTGCAAAACAGAAAGAGTGAAGAGAAAATCTATGTGGCTGGCCCAAATTATATTAATTTACTGAAAGTTTGTCACCTAGGTAACTGGCACATGAATGCCAGCTGATGAAGAAAGATGGACACATTCAAAGAATGACTCATCCTACCACTTTTCACTGATGATGGAGGGGATCTAGTTGCTGATTTAGACTACCTAGCTTCTAACTGGTAAATCTTTAAGTGAAATGACTCCCACTTTCAGTACCAGCATTAAAGGTACCTATCCAAAATATTTCTTAAAACTATACCTAATTTCCTATACCTAGGAATACTGGAAAATATGAAATTAGGGAGGCAATCTGCCATAATGAATTTTTCTTCTTTTACCAAAGCCCTACATCCAGTGATCCCTTCTAAGTCCATGGAGCTTTCACCTCAACTGCTAGACAGTGCACCCAACCAGCCAAAATCACATCATTCATCTAGACATCACAAGGTTGACCAGAAGCATCCTTTAACAATAAGCTTCCTGCATCACCTTTTTCCCTAATGGAAACCTCACAGAGACGAAATAGCTTATCTTGAGGCAAAGGTCTTGGAGCAGTGACACAGAGAGTAATTATTCTCCCTAGGTGTTTGCCTACTACTGCAGCACTTCAGCCAACATGTGTGGAGATATTCTGAGCAAGGTTTTATGAAAATTTGATGTACCTCATCTTCTGAATCTACCACTGTAACCAGCTGCTTAAAATAAACCAGAATTCTATCTCATATGCCAAAGTAAGCAGCCTGGATGAGGCCCTAGTCTCAGAATGATTTTCAGCCAGAGCAAACTTTAGAAAGCCAGGACTGGTGCTTAAAAATTATATTCTGAAAGCTCTTATATAAAGTATTAAAAGCAGCTTTCCCTCCAATGGCTGCACATAATAAGTAGGTACAAGTAGCTGAATAGTTTGTAGTATCCACTAAAAACTTTGAAAAAGAAAATGGGAGAGGAAAGACAAATGGGGAAAAATGAGGTAAAATGGGCATGCCACTCCTAGCTCTCCTCAGTTCTTCTTTCAAAACAAGACTTAGAAGAGCTTTGATTGCATCTCTGGCTGTCTCATTCACCCTGGGCTTATGAATCATAGCAAAAGCTGAAAAGGGTTGGCAGCAGCATGTGAACCTGCCATACATTTTGTTCTTCTCTTCTTAATTAAGGAGTATTTAGAGTAGCATATGCAAATGTCAGCACATTTGGGGTATCAATATACATTTTTATCTTAGCCTTACAGATAGATATATTGTTGTCTGACAGACAGACTCCATGAATCTACAGCCTCTATTCAAAAACAGCATAGGAGATTCTTGGGAAATATATACTCGAAGCCATGCTTAATTTGTCTGACTAAAGGAGCTACTCAGAACAGACGTGAAAAGCATGACATTAGGTAAGAGAAATAATGAGATTCTAAATCTACCTGAGTGTACAGGAAATACTAAAGTGGTCTTGTACTTCTGATCTTGCATTAGTCACTATTCTCCTGGTTATATTTTCTTTGTTTAGTTTGGTCACAGCCAAGTTACCACTATATTGGAAATGCCATGAGTACCAGTCTTTACATGCAATGCAAGAAGTAGCTCTGTAGTTTGTTGAAGTTTTTATAAGAAAAACTTGTGAAGTAAAATAATCTAGGTCTTCTGCACCTGTCCATTGCATGTGTTCTTCTGCTCTTCAAAAATAAGAGACCAGAATTAAGCCAATTAGGATATATTTACTTCCTAACCTATTATTAGGGGAACTAAGATACAACCTTTTCAATATATTGTAACAGAACTGTGGACCATCTTTTTCAGAAACTTATAAATCTTTTCTTCACCACTAAAATACTTCAGGAAGACTGAATGAATATTTTGTATAAAATTAAAAAACAAAAATACCCCAAACCCCAAACCAAAACCCACCCAGGAAAGACCAAATCTGGTAGCTCAAAGATATGGCTGGCTATTTCCGTGTCATAGTTGAGAACTTTAACAGAGATATGATCAATCCTAAGTACAAAAAGAAGGAAATATGCATATGGATTAAAATCTGCATACTCGTAAGGAGAATCCCTACACAACAATATATGCTGTTGGAATTATGACATCTTTACATTTTTTCCCACAAGAAAAAGCACTCTTCCTAGAGATAATTCAGCTGCTACATTTGAAACAACTATTCCCCAAAAGACACAAATGGGATAATATGCCTTATGTATCTCACAGCCTTATGACAGTGAACAGGGAGGTCAATAGAAAACAAACTTGGTAATTTTTTCAAGCATAACATAACCATCTTTCTTTGCCAGAGGTAATACTGCTGTAACTCTGTTTTTTCTGGATACTGATAGTCTCTGACATGAATCCAACAATCTTTTTTTTTTTTATTTCTTCTCCCTAGCTTCCCCAAACACCCTGCAGCAGATTTCAATTCTCTCTTCCATGCTACTTTTGCCTACACAACTTTGTTTATAAATCCTTATCCTCTCTTTTGCTGGGTTTTGCTTTCCTTTTACCTTGGTAGCTCTTTTCCTTTCTTGCTTTACATATATCCACAGTATAGGTAAGTTTCAAAAACCATTGCTTCAATAGAAGAATGAAGACTGCTTTTACCAATGCATTATCATAGTCAGTATCTATTTAAATCTCTTTTTTTAGAATGTTTTAGATGATATTTTAGAAATGTCCAACACATAAACCCCTAAGGTACTCTCTCATTCCTTTTCATGTATTTTTTAATCAGAAAAGTCTGAAAACCTATATATTATATACAAATCCTGTTCTCACAAGACCCTGAGACAAACCATCCACAGGTTTCAGGAAGAGCAAGATTAGATATAAGACAGTACAGGTTTCATGCCATCTTGCATGTGCAATACGTACCATCCATGTTATTGTCAGCTCTCGATTGCTTCCACCCCCTCCTCCAACATCAGAAGGAGCCACATTAGGAGCTAGTGAAACAGAAGAGACAAGAAAAATTACTACAAAGTATGCAGCAAACAGCTGCAAGGCCAACGAGCACACGTGGCACACACTATTAAAGTAATGATGGTGTGCAATCTGCCAAGACTAATGTATAGCTACTGCTTCAGGAAACATGCCAGCTGTAACCATAGCTAGCAATCATTCTTCTTTCTCCCTGTATTATCTGAAAATATTTAATTGAATATTCAGGAATGGAAAATTTCTCGTAAGTCTTAAGAGCAGCACACTGTGTATTGTTCTTGTGCTTTCTCACATGCTGGTATGCCAAGGGCTCGAGCACCACGGACTTGCATGAGTAATTACGTTAACACACTGTGATCAGTTCCACCTACTTCAATGGATTTACCTGCCATGTGTAATGTTAAACCCATGGGTCTATCTTTGAAGCACTGGCAGACTAATTGGATTCTACACTAGTGGCACATGTCTTCTTGATTATCATGTTCAGGATGGGTAGATGTACCTAAGCAAAACTGGCATAGCACTTTATAATTTACTAATTGCATTTTACACTGATATCCTGTGTAATGAAATTTGATCTGTTGATCTATCATTGGAGCACAGCTGGGTGGTAAAGCAGGATACTTTCAAGGACTCCCTTATAAATCACTCCTATATTGTCGTTTCTCTCAGTCTCTCTGCACTGAGTGCAATGGTTCTATTGCTATCCTCTATGGTGTTTGTGTGTTTATCTGCTATTACTCAATACTGAGGACACACAAAGTACCACTGAAAACCTAGGACATGGTAGCCTCCCTACAGGGCATTAAATATGCCTCAGATGTGCATGTATTAGCTACATGCCCTACCTAAATTAATGTGTTCTTTGCGTAAAAAAATTCTGATGGGATCAGGCATTTTCTTCACTAACCAGTGAAAGTCATAGTGCTCTTGCAGTATATAAATAAGATGTTTGCTGAGACCTTCTCTGAGGATCAGCTGAGGAGAAACACAAAGCAGAGCAGAACTCATGTTTTCAGACAGGATAAAAATATGTAAAAATAAATTTGAAATTGAAATCAGCATTCAGTGCATGGTTTGCATTATTTATTTCTGGCCTTTCTGAAAACAAATTAGTGGAGATCAAGACTAAACATACAGATGACAATTTGAGAGAAAGCTGGGGTCTGTTAATTGACCTTGCAGTCACACTAAGTACATAGCTTTAGAGCTAAGTTAGAAGCAGAGGATTGCTAGAATGCCGAAGTAGTCAAAAAAGATAGACAGGCTGCCAAAGAACAGAAAAAACCCGACTGTTTAAAGTCTAACAAGTCACTCTTTTCAAAAGAATCTTCCTCATTCTCCCAACCATTAAACCCAGGTTTCTCTCTCTGGTAAGACCAGGTAACTAACTTAGACGACTATACTTAGACAGTTACTCTAATGCACCCAGAAGCTAAAATACATAAAACCAGACCTTGATCCATTGAATTTCAAGAAAATCACTGTGTAGTGTTATTGATAAAGCAAGCTGTTTCATTAAAAATAAAAAAAATTGCATAGTCTTAGCATGCCAGTAAGTTATTGCAATTAGTTATCTACCAGAAGAGAGACTTCAAGATTGAAAAAGACACTGACAACTTCTAAGTGTAACAGATATTATTTGTCACCCACATAGTACAACAAAGACACGGCACTGTTTGTTTCTGTTTAACACAGAACAAATATCAGCAACTATAACTACAATATGAGGACATGGCATCTTGTTTGTTATTTACCTTTTCCAGAATTACATGGAAATGCACACGCAGTTGTGCATACTGCTTCTGTAGTACCCTTGACACTGACAGTGCAACCCAAATCCTACTGTTGCTTATAACAAATTCCAGCTCCTGGCAGAAAACGCACTTGGGCACAGAAGTCAATCTGTAACCTGCAAATTATTTACACCCTATTTTGTCATGGCAAGAAGTACTGACTGATGCCTAAGAAGACTACATTAACATTTTGCATGGTTTGCCAAAAATTGTCTCACAGTCTGCCAGAGCACGGTGCTGTGCCTGGGGAATCACACAACAGACTGAACAGACCACTTCTTGCAAAAGAGGTACATTCTGCTACAAAACTGGAAAGTATGCCATTTTTGGGGAGGCTACAAGAAATGCCATGAATGTGGCACCCTGCAAACTGCAGGACACTACCACTGTTCCACCCGTTAGCATTATTTCTCTCCTTATCTGTGTCTTTTGTAACATTCTAAAAACGTCTGTTGTGTACCAGGCATTCCAACAAGCAAGTGTAGGTTTCTCCTGTAGATTCTTGGGCCTTCAAATGCAGGTCTTGAGTCATAAAACATATGATGCTAGTAGTCAATTTTCTAGGCAGTGAGTATCTTTTACTTTAGTATTAAAGTTCTGTGGCTTTTCTTTCCCTATCCAAAATAATTTAACCAATTTCTTTTCTTTCTCTCCAAGCAACAAAGTTTTAATGGACCAAATCTGTCTTTAATGAATATTTTGAAATTTACAATGCAAATACATTTTATTTTGAAAATACTATCTAATCAAAGTTATGACCTAGCAGGTGCAATTGCAAAAGTTAATTTTTACACTTTGGTTTTACATTTTTAGTTTCAAATTGCATGCTATGGGAAACAATTTTAAAGAAATCTAGATTGCAAGTAGGTGCTACTATGGGGTATACAGGCCTTGTTGGATACAGACTTTGCACAGTGATACATTACCCCCTAAAACACTGCTGTTATCTCCTCTGTACAGTCAAACCAGAATGTATTACCTGGAATAGTAACATCTGATTCCTCACTTTGGAGAATTCTCTTTAAAAAGGATGTGCCTGAGCCTAAAGTATATCTCTAAATATACTCTGAGCTATTAACACTGAGCAACCAGACTGGTAAGAGAGTACATTGTGTTGGATAATATCACATATGTGATGTGAAGTAAGAGGACACCAGCCCAAACCTTCAATCACAGAAAATTGGTGTTATCCAGTAGAACACAGATCTTGTCATGTATTCTTTAGTTAGAATACAAAAGGCAAATGGACATTTTCCTTGTTAAATACATGCATGTTTTTTCCTAAGTCCTGAACCACAGTCCCAAACATGTGCATGCACTCATACACACACAACCTGACGGACAGATACAGTGGGGGATTTCTGAAAGATACAGTATGATTCTGTTTCAGCAATGCAGACAAATCTGCCATATAATGACTGTTTCTTTTCTGTCTGCTTTGATGCTATCACACCTTGATAGTTTGGTACTTGCTTACCACAATCTGTAGTAGGGGGTGGCTGAAAATATATTCTCTGCACTTGGAGCTTATAAAATGTTTTTTTAAAAATAAAACCTAAAATTACAGAATTGGTGAATAAAAATGTAAAAATTAAGAAACACACTAAAAGAAAACTTGACATTTTCTGTTTACGTACGAGCGCCTTCAGTTCTAATCCTCTGTGATGGCATACTAGGTTCTCCTGTCCCCAGAGTGTTTGTTGCTATTATCCGGAATTCATACTCCATCCATGGAATTAAATCAATCACTGTCGCAGATTCCATATTTCCTTCAATATCTGATGGGTCTAAAAAAAAGATTAAATTTTTTAGAAAACAGCATTTTCACACTTAGGTCAGCAACAGTGTGGTTGATTCTGACAAAACTTGCACTATTCTCTAACCACATACAGACAACTAAAGGAAATCTGATGTTGTACGTTAGGAATACCACATTTTACAAGGAGTACTCGCAGCAGTGACAGGGAATATGGAAACTATGACACTAACGCGGATAAATCCTTATACACTTTTAAGTTTTAACCGGGTGTGAATTAGTACATATAGTTATGCGACTTCCTTTCTAATTACATGTGGTAGCTGTAGAATTTCATTTTACCTACAGACAAATGCAGTGAGAAATCTGTAATGCAGAAACAGTAAAATAAAAATTCATTATACAGCTAGGCAATGGCTAGACATGTAGGATTCAATCAATTGATGAAGAGTGGTTTATAAAATGCAGTCCCAATTTGGTGCACCTAATTAGTGAGCATGTTACAACTTGCTATCTGGTTCTGATCAACAAAGGTAAAGTTCTTGTAATTCCTGTGAAAAAACTTGTTACTGTCATAAGGATGAGCTTTTTTATCATAAATAAAATGAGTGACTCATGACTGTCTGCAATTCATAGACAATAGGGGTTGTTTCTATAGCTATCGGCAGCTACAGAAAGACAGATGATTTTCATTTATATACAAACAAGAGTTGTTTGTCAAATTAGAGTCTTGCGTTCAGAGGAAGATGAGAACTGAGATATTCTGCACTGGAAAGGCAGCTGATTTGGAATTAAAATATAAATGCAGTGCCTGCAAAAAAAACAGGCAACAACAGTGTAAGAACTAGATGATGACACAACTGCCCTCTTCCTAATGATCATTAAATTTTTCATTCCTAAGTGAGGTCCTGAAGGAGAAAGAAACACACTTTCCATTTTCCTTTCTACCTGCCCACCACCCTCCCTCATCCTTACTGAAATTATTTTTCTATCTAGTCAGTCTACTAGTCTACTGCAAACCTCCCATGTCATCCAAGCTGTCATATAAATTTGACATTCCTTCAATGTTCTCCTGAGCTACATCTGATCTCTTAATTTAATTCTGCTGTCCCACAGATTCCCAGAATTATTATGAATAATTTGCACAATGAGAATCTGATCCCCTTAACTGGAAAGAGCAACATAAATGTAAACAACTTATTACATAACCCCTTCATACATATTTCCATACTGTGAAGTGGAATACAGTTCTTTCACAAAGCACACTCAGTATTATAAAACCTGAGATGAAAGATTTGGTTCGGGGAATAATGCTAGTAGTAATAATAATAACAATATTTCCAAAATGCAATGCCACAGTATATTTTCTTGTTTCATACATTGAAAATTAGCAGCATTATGACAGATCAGTTTGGACTGTTCATCATGCTTCACTAATATAAAAGTTAACACTGAGTCAAAGTGGGAGCAGCTCAGCAATTAAGTAAAAGATTGCAGTGGTGACAGCAATGGTTACTATGATTTTACCTATTTTGAAGGAATCAACTATTTATCAAAATTCCTAAGTGGGGCTTAAATTAAAAAGTAATGATTTTGAAAACACCAGAATAGTTACTTTCAACTTTTCAGAAATTAATAATGTATATCTTTCATGTTAGTGGCTTTAAAAAGGAATTCAACCATCTAGATTCCTCTCTGTCCCACCCAAGATGTGAATCCCACTCAGCATTCTTTAGGGTAAGATTCGAAGTCTGACTGCATGTCTTAAAGACTATCTCAATAATTCTAAGAAGCAGAGAACTTCAGAGATGCAGAGAAGTTCATCCCATCATGCCTACAACACTACAAGTAGGGAATCTTCCTGAGAAGTGAGAAGGGTGGTTTCAAGTCTCTGCTCTGAATCAGACAGAGTGAAGATCTGAAACCAACACTTATGTTAATTCCTACATCTCCATTTCCAGTTCCAGTAACATACAGCACAAAACAAAAAAGTATCAGTTGCCACCTGAAATTCTTCATACTTCCTTATTTTTTTTTAATTGAAAACTAAAGGATAAATAGGAAATAAAATATAATTTATCCTGAAAAAAGCAGAGGCTAGTCTAACAGGATCCTCCCTCATGCATGTATTGTTACTGAAGCAAATAATCAGTTATTTGAACAGCTCTAATTTCTACATTAACTATTTTTTTTTAAGTTCAAAGAAATCTATTCTACAAAAGGCATTAAACAAGATATAAGAGATAAGAAGGGGCTGGGGAACCTTCTGGGTTTATTTTCCAAGCTACTTTGACATAAAAAATATCAGTGCTGGCTGATGGAGGCCATTATATCCAATAGAACTACACATACTACACAGTCTGAAAGAAAAATATGATTTAAGGCAGAAGGCCTAGTATTTCTAACTTTTTACTCTAAAAACTGTAACATTTTCAGCTCAATACGTCAGTCTATTTCTTACACGTCTGTAGTTTCCAGTGACAATTTAAATGGAAGACAATCACTGAAACTATTAATATTCTTAGTATTTAGAAATGCTGAGTATGTGATATCTTAATTCCACAGGAAAACACTTAAGTTGTAATTCATAAGGGTGGGATAAAAAAACATTTATAGGACAATTCTGTATAGCTTGTGACCATGCTAGCCTTCATAAAGCATTCAGAAACTGAATGTAGCTTAAAAATATTCTAGAATTTATGCTTTTATGTTAAATCCTGCAAAAAATTTATGTTAGCATGTTCTGTGCTCAGGTAGGAGCCTCTTTAACTGCAACTTTTTGGCACAATGATGACATCCAGTGGTTAGAAGGATAATCGTAGCTATGTTTTCTCTAGGGGTGTCAGTTTTAATGCAACTGCAACTTAGTCTGCTTCCAGGAAAAAGCAGACAATTTTAATCAGTTTGTCCATAACAAATATAGAAATGAAGACATCCACTTGTCATCTAAATTAACCTGCACATAAATTTTTATGGTTCCAGTAGTTTATGTTGAATGTTTCAGGCAACAAGAAAAGAGGCAAAAAAACCAGGTAGCAACTCTGGCCTGTTTTCTGAATTTCTTGATATTCAGTTCAGGCCCTCCAAATGCTGGGAACAAAACTGTTGACAACACACTGAAAGGACAGCAAACCTGCAGCAGACATTAATAGCACCCCTGGTTTCCTTTTATTGTGATTATTTTCTGATTAGTCAAACTTTTTAATTATCATACTTTAAAACTTACTGTCTTTATTACTCCTGGCATTACTCTTACCTGTTTTGGCATCTTTCCACTCTTCAGATAGAAAGGTTTTTGACTGAATAGTGTATTTAGAAATAGGACTGTGATTGTCTGTTCCACGACTCCAGGTAAGTGCTACAGCAGTGTCTCTAATTTCTTCTACTCTTATACCTCCTGGAGGGCCTGGAGGACCTGGAAAAAAAAAAAAAGATGGTTCAATTAACAAATTGAATATGCTGAAAATTAAAGTTCATCAACTTTTAATACTCTACAGAGTGCAGTCAAGGGATAGCTGCTCTTGCATTTAATAACTACCAAATAAAACTTCCAAGATTCTTTTTGAAAAAAAGAAACTGTTTGAAACTGTTGCTCTCTTTTAACAAAGAAAAATTGAACTGAGAAAAAAAACCACAAAGTTTTCCTTCTCAAATTCCACCTAATGATGACCTTATTGGGGGCCCACCTTTAACCTACACTTCTGCTTGTGCCGTATAGGCCCTGGGTGCAAGTTATATGGAAAACCTTGTAACTTATTTTGGAGGAAAATCCTACCTTAAAAGAGATTTCTATAGATCTCTGCCCATTTTTCTTGGCCTTCATATTACCTCAATGGGGTAAACCCCTCATCAGATTCAAAGTTCCTACAAAGTTTTGGTTTTGTTGTTTTATATGATACACAGTTACCTGATACATATTAACTGTTGTGTAAAAACAGATACATGCATCAGAACTATTGAGACATATCTTTTGCTTCAACATGCAGCGATAATAATATGCCAACTTGGTTCAGATAATTATCCAACAATCTGATTAAACAAGGCTCAGAGAATATTAAAAAAAGCCCAGGAATACCATAACATATTTCTCCACACCATTTACAGAGAAACCACAGAAAATCAAAACAAAAACAACAAAAAAGAATGGAATGAGATTTCTACATTAGATCTAAACACAGTGTGCCAAATGTATCTTCAGCTCTTGAGCTCTTTATTTTCTCCATAGCGCTGAGCAAAAGGACTCAAATGAAATAACCTGAATCAAAAGCACATACTAGCATATGTTGTTTCAATGGTTTCAATGAATATATCCTTTTAACAGGCAAGAAATTTCATTCCTTGGACCTCCCTTTCAAAGTAAGGACTAAATACCTCACTGCACGTGGAAACAGCTTCTTACTCTTCACAGAGGATGCACAAAGTAGAAGTTGCTGTTAAGAGCTGATTTTTAAGGTGAGGGCTGTTGGTCAACTCTCCACCTTGGTAACACACGTATTTGCTATCTCAGCTCTAAGGACACAGGTAGGTAAGGTCTGAGGAGAGACCCATTTTCCTGCAAGACTGTTCACTTCAGAAGCCCTCAGGCTGGAAGGTGTGGAAAGGTTCATCTGTCCCAATAACTTTCCTTCTTTCTTCAAATGATCCCACGTACAGCTTCTCACCTCACCGTCACCTTCTGAAAATGGCATGTCTCAGGAAACACCAAGGGCCATAGGAAAAGGCTCCACAGGAAAGCTGATACAGGAGCCACAACTAACCCCAAGGTTGGTAGTTCATTCAGCAATGGGGCATGGTTCCTCTGGGTCCAAATACAGTGGGCAGAGCCAGGTGCTGAAATGGCAGTGTCAGGTACCAGGGGCAGTGAACTGGGTGCATCCAGGTGACAAACTGCTGCATATATCCAAGCAGTCCATCCAGGAGGCAGCTACCCACAGCACAGGCCTGAAGCACATCCAGGAGGCAGGGCCAGAGGCAGAGCTGGAAGCAGGCACATCTGTAACACAGCCCCAGTGAGGGCAACACAGGGCCAGTAAGGTCTGTAGGTGCACGCAGGGGCTGCAGAGTCTTCAGTGCACTAACATCTCTAGCATTTAAACAAGATCACATAGAACAATCCATATGAACTGTTCAACTGTTTTGTGGACAGACAAAACATCTTCAGGTGCCTGCAGAGACAGTAGCTATCCTTTACCGCTCCATTGATGAGATTCTCTGGAACACAGCTCTTTGTTTTCATACTCTGCTGTTGCATCTTCCTTACCAATGCAGAGAAACTACAATCCCACCTTTGTCATATTTCATAAGATATTTACTCTTGGCCTGGTAAGATGCTGAGTCTTACACTGACAAAAAAGGCAGCCATAAGCAGAACTGTGTTCATTGTATTAAAATCCAAATTTTGAGAATAAAATGAATGCTAATTTCTTCTACAACATAATCTCTGAACAATGAATCTAATTACTGCGTTGGAAGGGGAATCAGAATCTTGATAAAGCACCTTGTCTCTCTTTTAATTTTTAAAAGGAATTGCTCACATAATACTAAGGCATATGAACAGATCCTACTCTTCTACTTTGCAGACGTATTCTGCGGTTTCATCACTTACCATATTTGCTTTGACATTTTATCCAAAACTGAAGACATTTCACAGGCTGTTAATACCCAGCAAAAAAATTTAAATGCAGAAATACTCAACTGCACAACAACCTGAGATGACAGAAGTTCAGAATCACGACACTAGCTATACTTCAGCTGCCACACATCTCTATGGTGTAACTCGAATGTTGGGCAAAACACAACAGCAAGGCAACTCAAAGTACAAGTTATATCTGCTTGGAATTGTCAGCAAAACAGAGCATTAGCACTTCAGAATGTGTTATGCCCACAGGCATAGAAGAGAGCAAAATGCCCAAAAAAATGGCATGCTATTAAAACTGAGATTGTAACAGATCTTGTAGGATACATACTGTATGAGCAAGAACAGCATTTTGAGACTGCAGTTAACACTTAACAGACATGAATCAGATAAAAACTGAGTGATAAATTTAACCTCAGATGTCTTGGTTTCTGTAATTTGAAAACTCAGAATCCTTTTAATGTAGTCCTAGTATTATACACAATAATTTAATCCATACAGCTTTACGAAAAATGAGAAGTGACTTAGAAATGTATCCAGGTGATACATTGAAATGATCCTTGAAACCTATTTTTAATAATGGACACCAAATTAAACTAGGTAAAAATTGCTTTAACATAAGGAAAATACCCATAATCAAAAAATCCTTATTTCTTTTCAGGATAACACATGCTCAGTTAGACTACTAAATGTCTGCAACAGAATCAGTATCCCGAGTAGACTTTTATGACTTTGCATGTTTATGCACTTCTCATTTTCATTTCTGCCATCTGCTGATGAGAAATCACATATCCTAAACAATCAGAAACACTCTAGTCTTGGTGTCTTGTCTGGGTGAAAACCAGCCCCATTTCTGTATTACTTGGAGAGCCTTACCTCTTACCACAAGGTCAGCTGAAGCTGAGGAGTTGTCCACGATTGTCTGAGCAGTGCACATGTACCTCCCCGCGTGCCGCAGCTGAACATTTTTAATCAGCAGCTCCCCGTTGGATTTAATCTGTCACAAAAACAACACTTAGTGAAACTGGTAAACATCCCTGTGCAGCTACATGATACCCATCTACACATCCCTCCCAAATGATTTACAGTGGTTGCTATTTCTAAAAAGTGCTTCATTTGAGAACAGATCCCCCTCAAATATACATCTGATTTACAGGACAGTTGTTGAAAATGTCCCTTGTTTCCTAAGGATCTGCAGCTCTTTACAGGGCATGAAAAAACCACACACCTTAGTAAATGATTAGTAACAAGTCAACATTTCCCCCTTACTTTTTGAAGTCTGTAACTGAACATTAAATTGAGTCAAGAATTTGTTCATAAACCACAGTCAGGTGATTTTTCTGCACCATTACTTGCTTTTTTTAAGCACATTGGCAGGATAGCATGTCTTGGAGCCCTACTAACAGAGCAGATGTTGTTTGGCTCTTCCTTTTTAATCCTAAAGCAGTACCTGAGTTTTTATCTCAGAGAGGCTACAAGCACAGCCTAAACAGAGGTGCACCACGACCTGCCCTATACTCCTCTGCCCATCCTTGCTGCTGAGGCCCCGGTCAGGCTGGACATGCTCTTCCCCCGGCTCAGCTGTCACTGCTCCTTGGCAAACAGCAGGACCCCCAGGGAAGCAATTTAATGTTCAACAAGCTTCATACACTCATCATCCCAACCCTAATCCTTCCTTAACACTCTTCTCCAATGCCAGGCTATCGGGAAATACGCAGCCATGTTTTCAGATGGCTATGTGGTCCATTGGCTATCTCTGGCTGTACAGAGGGGCAAACAGAATACAGCGTTTTTTGTCCTATGACACTTCTGAGTAACCAGATGTGCACCCATAAAACAATGAGTAGAACAGAGACCACAATGTGCACCACAGCTATTCTTTATGAAAAACACATTTTATGTGAAGACTTTAACTTAAGTGTTAAAAAATAACACACTTGAAATATTTTGCTTATCCATCCTGCATTTTATTCCAGAAAAAGATTACTAGGCTAAATCAATGGGTTATACATGTGCTAGTCTTAAAGGGATTTCACAAAAAATCCAAAAGTTGCTTCCAAAATACATCTGAACTTTCATGGGAGGAAAAATGCTACAAAAAATTAACAGATGGATCAATAAGGGCAACATTCAGAATTCCTAATTCACTGAAGACTGTTCAAAAATAGAATGAAAAAAACCCCAAAATCAAGCATTGATATAACTTACTGCAATTCATAGACATTTACATGCAGGAACAAAGGCAAATCAGATGCAAAATGGTATGTGCAAAAAGAAACTGCAAAAATATTTAGGTGTAAGAAGTGTAGTGCTACAATCACTGCAGATTCTCAGCAACAAAGAAGGCCTTTGAGACAATCTTGAATACTATGGGCTTTGTCTCTGCATTTAGACATTCAGAAGAAATGAAATAAAGCTATGCCATCCAGTTTATGTTTCCTGATTGAAAAGGATGGGGAAAAAAGTAAGGTTAAATCTTTTCCAAACTCTCTGAAACTAGAATGAGAGATTATAGTCTATATTTAGGGGAGATTAAAATACCCAGATAACACTGCCCTTTTACTTTGCAGACTCCAGTGAGGATTTTGGTTGCCAGCTTCAATTTCTGCTGTCACAAAATTTCGGCACAAGATTTCAGCACAAACTGAAATCTGTTAACACCAGGTTTTTTTGGTCCAACATAAGAATTCACATATTTAAGAAATTACTGTGGTAAATAAACAATTGGATAAAAGAAGAATCAAGCACACATGAAAGAAAGTGCTTGATTCTGGCTAGCAATACTTCAGCTGATTGCCTTACAGGGTCAGCAAAAAAGGCAGGTTACACTGTACCTTCTCTCATTTTGAGTGACACAAGTGCTGTTAGCAAGGATCAAACAGATCAGCTGGATCAGTGAACAATCCAATATTCTTGATATATTCCAGATCATTTCTCTCTTAGTTATTATTAAACTATGTCCATGTGTATATATACATTCACACTTTTCACTCAAGGCTAATATGACACGCCTTTTAATTTAATTTGTCAAAGTGCATGTAGCCTACAGAGATGAGGTGAATCTGGGATAGTGTCATTCCCGTGCTCATGCCTCCCCAGTTTATTCATGAGAACTCCAAGGAGACCTGTCGCAGACAGCATCCTTTGAAAATCTGCTGGAATTCCTGCATAAGTGAACACTGTCTGGCTGCCTGACTAATCACACGTGAGCCCTACAGTGGGCTGAGCAATGCAGTCAACAGCTTCCAGGGAGAAAAATCAGTCACAGTGTCAGTAGCTCTATGGGAACAAAGAAGGCAGCTACCTGCTCCTCTGTCCTCTAAAAAATTACAACAAAGAAGCTGCAAAACATCAAACTCTTTGAGTTTTCAGTTCCTATTTTTCATTTGGTTGTTGGTTTTTTGGTGTGTGGTTTGTTTTTTTTTTTTTAATTCTTCCCTTAGTGGTTTTTGTTTTATTAAAAAAGACAAACTGTTCCCTATTTGACTGCTGTGTATAAATCCTTAGTTCACTAACACTAAATGTCATCCTAGAAAGAACCACAGTGCCTGAGATTCTCTCATCATTGCTTGCTTTTTTATCTGCAAATAAGCATATGTTGGCCAAGGCAATAAGGTTTAGAAACAGAACAGAATTCTCATAATAATATTATTACTTCAATAACAAATTATTATAAATTCTTAATAGGACTAGTACTCATTAATTTCTGTTAGCACTTTAATTAAAATACTTTATTGTATTTATTAATGATGTGCCCATATGCTTGCCCTAACAATAGTCTCCCTTATGGGATCTTGGTTTCATAACCTAAATGATAAAAAAGAGACAGAAAAAAGTAAAATAATTTTAAAAAATCATCAACCCATAGATATGGTGTTGTATCTTGTTGCTTCAGAAGCTCTCCTGGAGCAAGGCTTTATGCAGTTGGTAATGAAGCTTTCCATCCTTCAGAAGAAGCCAAAGTTCTTGGCGGTGAAAGAAGAGCTTACCAAGCAAATAAAGAGCACAGGCATCAGCGAATTCTGCCCGCAAATTAGATAGGAATGTACTGTATGTTTTCATTCAAAAACCTCAGCTTGGCTATGTTTAAAAATGCCTTCCTTAACTCACAGACTGGAAATAGTGATAGCAATACTCATGGATGTTCCAAGTGTGTATCTGTGGTTCACCACCCAGTATTTACCAAGTTTCAAGCAAATACTTTCTTCATATAAGCCCTATATTTATGATTTAATAGTGATGTCAAAAATAGCATTCTATGACCTATTTCTGATAGTCAGTGTTTTTTTTGACCATCACCTTTGCCAGTGTGCTAAATTGCCGAAAGCCATCAGAACGTGCCCAATTAAGAATCATTTACAGGAATCTAGTATTTTGATTGAAAGCGGTATCTATCCACTTTTGTTGGGCCCTCAGAGACAATAAGGGAACTTCTGTCAATATAAGACTTACAAGCCCTTTGTAATAAGAAAGCTAACTTGGCAGAAGTAGAAGAACCTAGTAAGCAGAGACAGAGTGGTTTTTTAAATTCAGGTTCTAAAATTAGACATCTGAGCTTCAGCATTGTTTAATACACAGTAGAGGTAAAATGGTAAGAGAAACAATAAGAAGCAATCTGGAAAAGATGGGATTCTTGGTGAGGAAATCAGTTTGTCCAAAGCTAGAAATAATTTAAAAAATCCTTTTCTACTACCTGTACCTAAAATTATTAACTCTAAATGAATTCATGTGAATTGCTTTGATCCTGCCAGTAGAGAACTGGCTGTGTGGTTGCTACAACCAGAACAGATTGTCCAAGAGCTGTTGAGGAATGTTAATGTAAATGTGATCATGCATGTTTTCCTGATATTGTCATCAGAGGTAACATATGGCCAACATCACCAGTGCAACCCTATTGTCTTAATCCTATTCACCTGAGACCTTGTTTTGTTTTATAAGCCATAGTTACAGACAAATAAAAAACTCAGCAGGATAATGATGACAGTCATTCCCACTAAAGAATCTTTTCCTTCTGTGAGCTATATTTATATGTAAAGTACAGTGTTAATTCTACTCTTGAAATGTGGACTGGGAAGTATTTCCAACAAATATATTATTCTTCTCCATTCTGAGAATTCCTGAGGACACAGTCCTTTGTAGCAGCATCCCTGTGGTAATGGGCTGTGTTATTTCATTTACAACAGCAGAAGCAGCCTAGGTACTTGCTCACTTATGCTCATGGCTCACAACTTTATGGCTGATGACAAACTTCACAATGCACTGTGAACTACATTTCTCTGAGTAGTGTTCACACCTGGCTTTCTCAGCTCCTGTTACCTAACTAGGGACAGTACATGAATTTTGGTAGCCTGGTAAGTCTCACAAGCACATAAATGTTACAGTCAACTGCTTTTGCAGAGTATTTTTTAATTCTAGCACAGAAGTTGGCAGATCTTCATCTTCTAAACTAATTACAATTCTTCGTGCTGTAAGTAGAGTAAGTTTCCTCAAAGGCTTCTGTCAGAGAAAACTGCTTGTTGGCTTCACCCTCAGTACTTTATTTTCTGCTTTCCTTCCACTCCTTTCTCTTAACCACTGACTCCATCCATCTCATTCCATGCTCACTAGGTTATTATTAGGCCATTGCCTCTAAATAGTACTCCAAACCTAGCCAAAATATGTGACTTTCATCTCACTCATGTCTAAAGCACTTCCCTAATACATCAAGGCACTGAAAGCAGTGTATTGAGACAGTATCTTGAGAGAGTCCTGGAACTCTCTTTTGTTAAAAAAAAACAAGTAAGCAGTTGATTTGGTTGTCATGCTTCATCAACAATCACTTGCCACCTTAATACATTCCAAAACTGTACTAAATGAGCTCACTACAACTCTGGCTTTGTTCTAGTCCATAAATAACCTCTTCTTCTTAACCAGTGTGTAACTGAGCTTTCCCATTTTGACTAACCTAATTTCAACAACAAGGTGACCTGTTTAGTGAGTGAGGGAAAGGCTGTGGATGTTGTCTACTGGATGCTGTCTACCTTTGACAACATTTCCCACAACATTATCCTGGAGAAACTGGTTTCCTATGGCTTGGATGGGTGGACCGTTGGCTGGGTGAAAAACTGGCTGGATGGCCAGACCCAGAGAGTGATGGTGAATGGAGTTACATGCAGCTGGCAGCTGGGCACCAGTGGGGTTCCCCAGGGCTCAGTATTGGGGCCAGTCCTGTTTCATATCTTCACTGATGATCTGGATCAGGGGATCAAGTGCATCCTCAGTGAGCTTGCAGATGACATCAAGCTGGGTGGGACAGATGATCTGCTGGAAGGAAGGAGGGGCCTGCAGAGGGATCTGGACAGGCTGGATCAATAGGCCAAGGCAAATTTTATGAGGTTCAGCAAGGCCAAGTGCCAAGTCCTGCACTTGGATCACAACAACCCCAGGCAGTGCT
>VZRQ01002141.1:1145845-1249701 GCA_013397975.1 Machaerirhynchus nigripectus
GCCTAGGTGGCCAAGAAAGTCAGTGGCATCCTGGCTTGTATCTGAAAAGTGTGGCCAGCAGGACCAGGGCAGTGATTGTCACTCTGTACTCAGCGCTGGTGAGGAGGCACTTCAAGAACTGTGTTCAGTTTGGAGACCCTCACAACACGAAACACATTGAGGTGCTGAATTTCTCCATGGAAATGGTTGTCGGGCATTGAAACAGGCTACCCTGGGAAGTGATTGAATCACCAACCCTGGAGGTATTTAGATGTGTAGATCTGGCACTTAGAGAAATGGTTTAGAGGTGGACTTCACAGTGCTGGGATTACAGTTAGACTCAATGTTCCTAAAGGTCTTTTCCATCCTAAACTATTTTGTGATTCTATAATTCTGTCTAAACATTTTACCCCAATTCTTCAGTTCTCTTGAACTTTCTATTAATTTCCTGGTCTACAGCTGGAGCTAGACTGCACACTCTGCAAGGAGGATTACCAGGGAAAGCAGTGAAGAAAAATAAAAGTTAAAATCCTTGTATATTTTCTGCTGCAGAAAAGAGTGGAATCATAGAATCATAGAATAGTTTGGGTTCGAAGACAGATTTATACCATAAAATTAAGTGTCTCCATAGCAATCTACTGAAGGAGGAGCATGCGGTAGAATAACTTGGTCAATCCATGTCCAGCCAATGAACTGCAATTTAAAACACTTTACAAAAACCAGGCAGGTATAAATCTCTACTCTAATCTGATTTTCATAGTTCAACTTGTTCTTTGTTGTTTACAAAACAATCAGTTTTGGAGAAGAAACAAACAAAGTGTTTTAGCAAACATTGTCTCCAATCTAGAATTCATCTCACCTCTTTCAGAAATCTGTAGTGTAAGTTTTGGTATCTGGACTAACCCCCTTCAACAGCTAAACAACAGAACAGGCCCTTCCACCTGTGTTGTACTTAAATGAAAAGTACCTGTCTGGCCGTATATGTTCAGAGTATTATGAGTGTCATCCTAGAAGACTGTGAAGCTTTCTGTACTTCAAAGAGAGATAAAGTAAGAGGAATAATATTTGCATAAGGAAAAAGCAAGCTTTTGAGTATTCAGAGAAGCTTACACTACTGCAGATTAACCGCATGACAGCTGCAGGGATACAGAGCTGGTTATGCACAGACGCCTTGGATTCAGAAGCTACTTCAAAGCTGAATAGAGCCTGAGCTATGGGTCCTGCAAGTTCCATGCTGAATGTATTTGTCTGCCTTTGTGCCATGTCCCTGTGCCTATGAACACTGGAGAGAACACTGCAAAGTCAGAATCCACACTTCAGAGTCAGTGTGGACTCAGCAGGTCTTAATTCCTGCTCTGTGGCAATCATGACACCGAGGTGTGTCAGCATCAGCTTGAGAAATGCGCCCTTCATATGAGAAAATGTGAGGGGGGTAACGAGTCAGTTGTCTCTGTGACAAACTTCATCACGTGGCCTTACTGTATCTTTCCATCACCACTTACTCTTTCTTTGAATACTTAAAGAAGAAAGCTATTTGCAAGCAGGTCAAGCTCCTGAACACTCATACAGCAATTCAATTTAACTTATTAAAGATAAAACGGTGAAAAAATAACAGGGTTTCAGGTTCACTGATACTGCTTAAGACAGCTATTAAATAATGCAGCAAACAGAAATACTGCTGGTATGGAAAGCATTTAAAAATGCATTTGTGTCATTATGTCACTAAGAGAACTACAGCCTAAATTTGGACTCTTCCTAAGTCTATGTTCAAGTTTCTGACTCAAACCAGTTGAATTATGGAGTTCCTCTTCCTGACTATCCATACAAATGGTTTAGTGGGACTCAAAAGTATAAAAAGAAAAGACTTTTTTTTTGTAATGAACTTAAAGGAATATTCTTATTTCGATACTGTATATATATTTTGATATACATATCTTAAAAGTAATCTTTTCAATCTTTAAAAATACATGAAAAAAAGCAGATCTGTAAGTAAAAAATGAACAAACATTAGAATTTTCCAGGTTACTTGAAGAGCTGTATCTTTTTGGGACTTCAAAAGATGTGATAATGTTTAGTTCCTCAATCAAATAATCAGAGGAATAACCATACATAAAGTTAAAAGTAATCAATTTAATACTAAGATTTTGAAGATTCCATTTGACTCTTTGGAAGCTAACCAATTCTTTTTCTTTTTTCCCATTTTACATACTGCTGTCACAGGAAATGAAAACAGAACTGACAAATATCCTTTTGAGAAATGAATTTTAGTATTAATGTAATGCAAATTAGCCTTGCCTTCAGCAATGATGGAGATACCAAAGCTTGCATTTAAAGAAAGAAGAATTATGCAGGTGTTTACATGAGTTTAATTAGCATTTCATTATGTCTGTATGACAATAATAATAGTATTATTTTGAGAACTGAAATACTGTGGCTCTATCAAGTTTCAGCAACTTGATCTGCATAGTCACATAAATTAATAGTGATATTATCAGACAGACAGATGAGGATCCTTCATCAACAGGAAATTATAGCACAGAGCACATGCTTCATATACCCAGTAATCTTAATATTCACAGTGGGATGTCTTTTTCTTTTGTTTTTGTGAAGGGCTGGGTGGCAGCACATTTCAAGATCAGCAGTTCTGGCTGCTGCTGTCAAATGTAAACCAGCTCACCCTTAACATCTAAGAAAGCCTGAACAAACCTGCCACCCAGTGACTTCAGCTCAGAACTGCCAGGGAGAGGGAACTGTCAGGAGAAAATCCCTTTCCTTGCCCAGGAAGGAGAAATACCCTTAATGCAAAAATACAATAACAAACTAATAGAACAGAAATACAGAAAGTGCATATTCCTCTTAATTATATCCTACATAAACCTTTGCACTGGATTTGCTGAATTTGTTAAGAATTCTGTATTTTTTATTATTTAAGTCCTGAACCACCTAATAGCTACAAATGCAGACTTCAAATGCAATCCTACTGTCCCCTCTGTCCTGGATAAAGACCAAACTGTCTGTGGAAGAGTAACAAAGATTATTTGCACTTGCTTTGCATTTGTAAGCCGAGAATTAAGGTTTAGGAATGCAAAACAAGAAGATGCCTCTGCTAAAATAATTTCTACCAGTACTGACAGATCAAATGCAAAAGGAACACAGAAACCAAGAAATATTCTTCAGGAATATTCAGGAAGAAGGAACCGAACCAAGTGTTATACACTGACAAGCAAATTAATTGATATTTAGATCTGAACTACTTAGTTTTAAAGGTCTAAGTGAATTAGGAGTTCTTCAGCTTCTTCCGAATCCTGTGGAGAATCCATCCCTATAATATATTGAAAAAGGAAATATTCCAGCATAAGGTTCAACATCCACATGAAGAGAAGCACCTCTTTCTCTCCCTCTGCAGACCCCAGAAATTTTGTAGAGACCAAGGTAGTCTAGGAAAGTTAGGGTGATTTGGTTTTGAAATGAAGCACTTCAATAAAGGGTCCAAAATATTGTGGAGATAATCAGAATTGGAGATCAGGAGTCCAGGACCACTCGCTATCTGGAAGGTGAAACAGGTGGCTGGGAACTAAGTAGTGTCAATCTTCTAAGAAAATTACACATTTTTTGAAGGCCTTATTTGGTCTCATATTTGTCAGCTTGAAGTGATTTGCTAGAAAGTGCCGTAAAATAAGGATTAAATTTCATAATTAATTTCCCCTAAAAGAAAAAAAAATCAAATTTACTTCTATTCTCATTATTCAGAGGAAACCCCAAAAGTATCTGTCAGTGATATAAAAATTTTTGTTCAACATGTTCAACACAAGACCCACAGATGGAGATGGTTCAGGTTCCTTTCTTTTGCATTACAAGCTCTTTTGATAAAGCCATTTTTACCTTCTTTCCACACCAAAATAACAGATTTATCGATACTTTCAGTCTATTTTTCTGTTTTATGGAACAAGATTCTTTGTGTGACATCCGTCAGGTAGCTAAAAGCAATCAACTAAATAAAATCTGAAACAGAGTGATTTTAGTTGCTCTTTTAGAAGGAGTAAGTGTCCTGGAGCTTTACTCTTTAAGCTCTTATTTTGACTGACACTCAGACTCACTCCAGTCTTTATCAAAGGACAAATTAATGCAATTAGGAAGCAATTCAAGCTTTTTCAAGGTATTCCTATGCATTGGTTACTACTGGAATGGAAATATAAACCTATCAAAAGTGTGACTTAATAGCCACCTGCAGGAAATGTTTTGAAAGATGCCAGTGTACTGGAGAAGAGCTACACACTTTCTAATTCCTGAGGCAACACAAAATACATGGCAGACTACTTACTACCCTGCTACTGAGAGCGGACATAAGACTTTCAGGAGATTTATTGCAGAAAGGGGTGTATGTCTTTGGGTTTCAATGTTTATTAGCTGATCTTAGCGTACTTCTACTGGCTTGTTTGACAAGGACATGTTCTCTCACTGAAAGAGAGCAGTGTGGCTTCTTAAGTATGTCTTGCAATTCAGTAAATGACCAGGTTGAGCCAACTCTTGACTCCTCAAAGGGCTGGTTTGTTCCAAATCAGACTAAAATAGTTACACTTTAAACATCTTTTCACATGGAGATAAACAGATACTGAAGGCAAAAAAAAGGAATCTCTCAGTCCATGGAAAATCAGATAATACTGCCAGCCTAGGAGAAGGACTTTTCAGGAGGCACTGGTACATAATTTTGAACACAGAGCTGAAACTAAACACGGTCCCTGGTGTTCCCAGACAATACAACTACCATTAGCAGCCTTTTCTCTCCACAGCCACGGTTTCTCTTGGGAGCACAAAAAAGACAAACCCCAGCTATGTAAATTTGAGGATTTTTGTATGATTTAAACCCAGAATAATAGAATAAATATTTACACAAGTAGGCAACCACTTGAAGGTTGCTGAATATTAGGCAAATCTGCATGTGATTAGACATAACAAGAAAGGATTTCTAATAGAGATATTAATATTGAATAAAACTGATAGAAGACTCTAAAAATATAACCATACATGCAAATACAAAAGAACTATGGTTTTTTATATGCTATAATGAGTGTCTTTGTATTAACTTGTTTAGCCTTCATATAAACTGCTCCTCCTCAGTGTTTACAGACTGTTTGACTCCTACCCACCATCTGGCCCAGTTTTGTGCCAAATTCCAGAAATGTTGATGAGAAAAACATAGGTAAGTAAAAGTGAATGCATATGCACACTTTCTTGAGGTAATTTGCACCCTGTTTACAATCAGCCTACCTACTTACCACCTATTTTTACTAATAATCAGAGTGGGATTTATCTGAGGTACCAAAATACTTATATCAATTTAGATATCTGATTTCAGGTATCTGCCTGCAAGTGTCTATGTGTCTATAAGGTGTCTGAATTGTAATTCTATTTTATGTTCTTGGCCTACTGGACCCAAACCAACACAGAAAAGATAACTATTCACAACAAAGAAAATTAGGCTTTCATGTATGAAATAAGGATCTGTAGTATCTTACCATAACATTCCTTTCATAATGTTCGTGTTCTTTCTCAAAATCTATTACAAAGCCATTTAGAGACCAAATAAATGTCAGGTCTAGTGTGGGATCATGGGATGCAATGCATTGCATGGTAGCATTCTCTCCAACGGTGACATCAACATTCAACGGAGCTAAAGTAATCCTTGTAGCTTCTGCAAAGTTAATGGCAAACACGGAAAATTCCAATAAATAAATGTTTATTCAAATACAAGCTCAGCTCCAGAACTGTTTGATCATACATTAAAGCACTCCTTCAAACTCTAGTTTACATGTTAGTCATACAACTACATTTCAAAGGACCAAACTGAAGAGAACGAAGAAAACATTTTAAAGCTAGAATACCTGATTCTGTTCAGCTGTTTAAATCTCTGAATCAAATTACAATTATTTTTATTCATTGACTATATCTCAAGTAGAAAGAAGCTACATTATGAATATCATGTGACTTGTATTGCATTTCTTGTTTCAGTTATAGTATTTCCTATGTTTTAGAACTTGTCTTTAATGAATGAAAAGTTCTGCTTGGTTAGGCTGAGTCAGCTTTTCATTAGAGCATTGCAGAGATTGAGATCTTAATTTATCTACTGAGAAAATGTAATAGATGCATAACAAATTGCGTAAATAGCTACATGTGAAAAAGAAGAGAAAACAATACAAGGAAAGGAAGAAAGCTGTACAACCCCCAGCAATGTCTCTTATTATTACAGGAACAAGAAAGAAAGCAGACATCTCATGACACTTGCTTGAGCTCTTGACACGTACATCAAACTCATATGGCAAATTAGCAGCTGTTCTGGAAGGGAGTCACTGGATCAGTGAGACACTTGTTCCTTTTCGTACAATTATTATCACAAACCAAAAAGCCACAGAATATCTTCCTTATGCCTTGTAATATCAGTCCCACCAATATGAGAGTGGTAGTAGGGTATCAAAAGTTGGAAGACAATAACCAGAAGAAAAGAGCTATTGCTATTAGTTAAAATCTTGGCTTGAGCTTGCTCCAAGGAGCACACTCCATTCCATCACACACAGAAAAAGAAATATCCTCAGTAAAGCCAGGATTTTGTCAATCTGCCTCAGAAAGAAACCTTTCCCCAGAGCCTACTCTAGTTATCTATAAGCTGCCTAATACTGAGACTACAGGGATGGCACAACTACTGCCTTTTGCAGTATGGAGCATCTCACAATGCACTGGAGCAACCTGTTAATGTCTGGTCTCCAGGGATTTACATACAGGCTCATGCTTAGGATACTTGCTCCATTCCAGTGTGGTGGTGCCTGTATGCTCAGTACTTGGTTCTACCATCAGGGATTTTATAAATGTATATATAAATACATATATACATACCAATACCAGTCTAAAAAGTTGCTGAAAGAGTGGACCACTGGCAGGGAATGAACAGCAACTGGGAAAAACCACCAGACTTTGCAGCACCTGTCAGCTTCAGATTTAACTTTTTAATTTCCTACAGTCATGTGCAACGTCTGAGAAGTTTTATGGGCCACACAGTGTGCTTGGGAATGCCACTTTCAATGCATTCTTCATCAACCCTCATCATTGCCCACAACGTGAAAATGGTTTTGAAATAAATCAACTGACCTTTCTGTTTCTGCTGTTATGTCTTTTACTCTTGGTGTTCATTTTTAGATGAATCAGAGCAGAATTTTACGAAATTTAAAATTTCTTTATACTAGTTTATCAGGTTTACAAACATATTGGTTTTTGTTTCACTGTGCGAATTTAGTACGCAAATGTTCTTCCTGATTTTAGAAGATATGATATAACAATTAAAGGGCTGGATATATTTATTTATATAAATTTCAAAATAATTAAATGCCTGAGGGTAATATTAAGATATATGAAACAGCAGAAAATAAAAAGTAACTGCAAGCATCAAAATACAGTTTTACATCTTATTTGGTACAATAAATCTGGAATGTATCAGCCAGGAAATTGCTTTCGTATGATGCCACAGACTAACTCTTCCATTAGCACATCAATATTGTGGCATTGAGCTGTCACATCCAACATTATTTCTGGAACAGAGATTAAAAACATTTGACAAATGACTCTTCTACTGTCAGTGGTACTTGATAAGACATAAGTGTTACAGAATGCTGTCCTTCCTGTCTGTAGTCCACAGTTATTTAATTATTCAACATCAGATTTAAAATACACAGTTAAGGACATCAGAACTCAATCAGTAAGTACAAATACTGATAAAGGAAGATAATTTAGAAGTGCAGTCATATGGATATACACCCTTATCCCACAAATTTCATGCACATTTCTTTAACAGCAATGCTCTCTTAAACATGCTTATACCACCAGCATCACCACCACCACAACCCCCCACCAAAACCCCCCACCAAAGCAAACAACCAAACCAAACCAAACCGAACCAAACCAAACCAAACCAAACCAAACCCTGTACAAAACAAAACACCACAACACTAAGGTCAGCAGGAGTCCCATTTCTCTGAGTCATGGCCCCAGAATCACACCTTAGCATGAGTGCTGAGCTACCAAAAGAGTGAATGCATTAAAATATGTCAGTTTCATGTATCTTATTTAATAATCTCTTATGGAAAAATCAACACTGAAAATTGAGATACAGTGTTAGAACTGGTGCAAATACACCCCGTTTCAACTGAGCAATATGCTTAAAAGCATCAGTTCATTGTTAATGAGCAATTAAATTAGAAAGATGTAGAACAGCTTGAAAAAGCAGTACAACACTGGAACAAAAATTAGTGATTTTGAATTAAGGGATTTTACCCAAAACAAATGGATGCAGTTCTGAGGCTTACCTGTCATTTCTAGAACACCAGTGCTATTGGCTTTTCCTCGGTTATTTTCTGCAAAACAGGTGTAGCGACCTTCATCCAGCTTTGTGACATTGATAATTTCCAGGCTCCCATCATCCCAGATACGTATGCTATGGAAAGTGCAAAAAATACATCAGGAGAAATTAGATTTAAATTAGAAAGCAGTGCTTCCTGTAAAACCATAGTAAGTGAAAGAACAAAACACAAACACCATTTGAAAGCTCATATCTAACTACTGGATTTATAAACACTCCTGCAGTAAAAAATATTTAAAGAGAGTATGGCATGATCAGACATCTCAGATTGCTGGAGCAAGAGAATGTACTTCTATTCACTTGTACTCATTCAAGTATTTTTCTTAAGAGTTTTATGGTACAATTCAATTCTTAAACCAGACTAGGTAAAGTTGGATACCCTGCTAACTATTTGAATCCATACTGCCAGCAACATTTTGGCATATTATTTTCCTGAAGTTACACATTCTCCTGTCCCTAAAGTCTGAAAAGTGGAGAATTATTCTACAGGATAGATTAGATAGATAGATAGATAGACAGACAGATACATAAGGCTACATCTTTAAGGCTCAAAGTGTTCACTAACAGTCCATACTAACCGGCTCCCATTCACAAGTAATTCTGTTCCTTTGCTCCAAGAGAATTTTGGCTTAGGAGCAGCTTTAGGCTTGCATTCAATGATTACACGCCCACCCTTAGCTGCTAGGATTTTCTTCTTCATAGGGTTCAGTTCAAAAGTAGGAGGTGAAGCTGAGAGCAAAAATTAACATAAATACTGCTGTTAGTGATTTTACTGCAAAACAGAATTTGTTTGCAACATGCAATAAATGACAGAACTATTGAATTGTTTACAAATGTTCATTATTCAGGCCAGTGAGAAAAATATTAATGACACAGACGATGTACTGGGAAGTACATGGTAATCCAAAAAAACCAGGAAAAATCATTAGGTAGTTCTGTGCTGTGTTACACTAGAGGTTTCTTTCTATTGATTTCTGAACTTTCATCTGAGTTTAATCTAACAAGATCAAAGTCCACTGAAAGTTCCTTGCTTTCAAAAGGCCTTTTGATCAGTCCTAATAAAATTCAGATTCCTGGAGATAAATTTCTTTAACAAGTTGCTCACTCAATCATACTTCCAAAGAATAGCTGGGTTTATTTTTCAGTGGTTTTAACCCTCTCTAGAAACTAAAGTTGTGCCCTTCTTATTCTTTGTGGTTTTCTGTTTGGCCAGATGGCTTTAGGTGCACTCTCAGATATACAAGAGTATTGAGAAATGACTGTCATAAGCACCACACTTATGTCTCTGAGGTCAGATCTTTGCTTACTAATTTTCTCTTTATTTGAAACCAAAAAAAAAAGAAAAAAGCTTTTAATTATTTTGCATCTTGGCATACCACAGTTAATCATGCCAGCGTGTGCACAGCCTAAGGAAATAAGGCTATTATTTAATTACAGAAGTACAGAGCAAAACTCTGACCAGTATCCATATCTTGCCAACGCTGAACTTCGAAAAGGCACACACAAAAAGTGCTCATTTTGTGTAAACCAAGCTGGTAGTGAGTACATAGCAATGGAAGAACAGTGTAGAATGAAGCACTGTTGTGCAATGGGTTGGGAAAAACAAAAAAAAGATTAGTTTAGTTCTTGGGAAAGTCTGAAGGCAAGTGTGAGATGGAAGGAACAGTAACTACTGCAGGGAAATACGTCATACAGCCAGTGTGTTTACTCTAATGAAATCAGTAAAAACATCAGAAATTGTTTTAAGGCTAAGAGCTCTGGATCTAAGAGTCAAACTTTCAATAGGATGCTCCTTAGGAAAACACAATGGCTTCATAACTACATCCAGCCATCAAAAGGCACAGCTGTATTGCATACAAACATGGCGACTTGGGTGTAATGGGCTGTAGAAAGCAAAAGCAAAGGGGAGAGCAAAGATTAACAGCTTCAAAGGCTAAGTAAGTGACAACATCATTTCTTAAAAAGCAGATTTTGCCTCACAGAGGAGTGATCATAGGTAAACAAAAATGAAAATGCTTCTTAACCAGTTTTGTGAGCTTGGAAGTTGCTTGAAAGCAACTCTACGTGCATTATATAACGTCTGCACTATCAGTTCCTCTGAGAGGGAACAGCAGGAAACAAACATCATAAATAAGAACACACAACATGCCCCCCAAATTGGTAACTTTATTCCTCAAGTTGTTGTCAAAAACCAGCTAGAGAGCTCAAATAAACCCCATCTCACCTAGACTGAGTGAGAGTTCTTAGCTTCATCCTCACAGGAATCTGTTACAAAACATTACTTGCAAATGTAACTGCTATCTTACTCAACCCTGAAATAGTAAATAGAGAAGTAATCCCACTGACCCACAATCTTCAGTTCAGCATTTGCATAAATAATTCCGTGCATGTTTTCTGCTATACACTGGTACATGCCGGCATCGTCAAAGGTCAGACTTTGCATTCTTAGTTCACCTTTCCGGAACTAAAACACAGAATCAATAAAACAACAAGATGTTAATATAAACTACATAAGCTGAAGAATTCACATCCATCCACATTCTTTCTTTTTCTTCTTCTTTTTTTTTTTTTTCCTTTTTTGGTGACATTGGGTTCACCTTTTTTCAAAGAAAGATTCAGCGTCACTCATTACTTAAGTTTCTGGAAAAGTCCTAGCTGAGTGTCAGTAGACAAACTTACTCTCCAGTCCCCTGTTATCCTATCAATGCAAACACTGCTGATTCAGAAACAAGAAATTAAATTAATTTTATGCACATAAGCTTAGTTATGCCATGCTCACTGATCAATACTTTCTGTTGTTACATCATTTTACAATAGGAAAAAGTCAAAGCAAGTCCCAGCGAGGTAGGAAATTTTCAGAAGATTTCTCTGGGACTTAGTACAAACTATTTTTTATTACTTTGTTTTAATGTAAAAAAGAAAAAAAACAGTCAATCAAAATAAAGTAGTTAAGGTGGGGTATTTGGTAAATTACAAATAGATGTCAATCAGTTTTTGAAAGATCGTGTTAATATATTCTGTTTTCTTGTGAAAATCAAGCTGAAATCTTTAACCCTTGTATCTAAGTACACTGGAGTGCATGGAGCAGCAGAAGATTAAGAGAATACTACCTAGCTGAAAAGAGAACAGATTAAAGGAAACATATTTTCTGACTCTTTTATGTGAAAAAGTTTTAATCAAATTTTCTAAAAGGAATCTTTGTTGTGCGCTAAATGGAATGCCTAATTACAAATTATTTGATTTAGAAACAAATTACATTTTCAAGGCAATTAACATATTTTTGCTACCTTCCATTTGGAAATCATCTTATCATCACAGTAACACACACCAAAATCATCTGGTGTACTACTGGAGACCTACACACTGCGTTCTGCAACCCAGTATGCTGATTTGGTCAGGAAAGCCAGGTTCAGTGGGGACCAGAAAGCTACTCACTTGTTCAATTATTTGTTTGCAATAACTACCAAAGCTAGACAAAAACATTTTTCCTGGTTTAAGCCACCTCCATATAGCAGATAGTGATATCCCTGTTCTCCCTCCAACATCACATATTTTTCTTAAGATATACAGTCAAAAAACAAGCCGCCTCATTTATTTTTTTTGTTTGCTTGCCAAGACCAGAGTGACCACAGCTGAACAAATGCAGAGCTGCACTGTGCCCTCATATTCTCTTGGTTTTTATAATGGCTTTCATATAGTATAAGCAATAGACTTTAAATACACTGTTGAAATCCCTGAACAGATTTTGCCCAGAGAAGCTGTGGATGTCCCATCCCTGGAAGTGTTCAAGGGCAGGCTGGATGGAGTTCTGAGCAACCTGGCCTAGTGAAAGGTGCCCCTGCCCATGGCTAGGGGCTTGGAAGTAAACGATTTTTAAGGCACCTTCCGACACAAACCATTCTGTGATTCCATGATTATAGGACAGAAAATCTACTTTGTTTAAACCAAATATGCAATGTAACAGAATTAAATTATCAAACAGTACTTCTTTAAAATTCTTTTAAACATCACCCAAACATTTGCAACACTCCGTGTCTAGAAAAAATGTGAAAAACACCAGTACACAGAAACACCACTGATAATTTAAAAAATATTCTTTCTTAGAATATTTTCTATTTTGTCTTATATTTTTAATGACACATTCATGTTTAATGTGGTAAAAAGGATTAAATTTAAAGAGAAGCTGATAGACATTTTTTATCCAGAGTGAAAAGCATTTACTTAAACAGGCCTGGAGAAAAAGGGATATCCATCTCCTAAACATGGGGTCAAAAGTTAAGTTCATAATTCAAAGCTGAACACTAAATAGTTTGAAGAAATGAGAGAGGATTGAGATGAAACTTTAAAAAACAGATTTTAATGCCTCATGCAAGTGGAATCAGCAAATTATTTGGACCATTATAACTAATTTTCCTTTAACTTTTAATAATCATGCTTCCAAAAATTGTTTCCATGAGCTAACCAATCAAGCCTGTGTCACCTACAGCAATACACTCACCGAGGCACCATTCTTCAGCCACCTGATTGTTGGAATAGGCTTGCCCGTAGCTACGCAAGGCCAGTACAGGTCACTGCCTATATCCCTTTCTGTGTCATTGATATGTTCTACCCACTCAGGAGCAGCTGCAGAATAAAATACATGATGCATTGTAAATACAGCACATGCATATTTAATCAGCAGTATGTATCAATTGTATGATAATTGTATCAATTCCACTGCTTTTTCCATGATACTTAAACAGGTAACACAAAGTAATGATGATAACTCAGCAATGCACCAGCATAAAAAAGAAAGAAAATGTTTTTGTCTTACAACATAGATTCAAAATAGCTTCAAACTATTTTTTATGAGAAGAATATATGGAATTGAAATAATGGCTCCTGAATGACCAAAGACATAAGGCATCACCACTTACACTGCTCTGTAGATTATTCAGTGGGGAAATTACACAGTAGCATCATAAAAATGGCAGTCAAATGACGTGAAATTGTGCAAAACCATGTACGTACTGGAAGGATCTCCAAGAAATTATTCTCTTGGTCCAGCCAGGATATGTAAGAAATCAATATTGAAAACAGTCCAGCATTTTTGCTTTTGCTGACCAAGCAAACCAATTTATTATCTTTCCTTATTATAAGCAGGAATAACCTTCCCACACTAACTCTGAGTTTGAACTACTGAAGTTCTAGCATTAACTGAAGATCTTAACTCAGAAGATCTTCTGTACAGCAAATGAAAGAGACATAAATCTTGTGAGGGTGGTTCAAATGTTATGTGTAACCTTTTCATGTTATAGTTTTGTGGCATAAACCTCTGTCAAGAAGTCAACTTACATGGGATGCTTTCACTATGAGCAGTAAGATACAATTTTTGGTTACCTAATTTAACCAAATGCATAAAGGGAAGTGACAGAGGGTGGAGGAATAAAGAACTGGGCATAGCTAATAAGAGAGAGAGCTATGACAGAACACACAAACAAAATGAGAAAACAAGACATCATAAAAAACTTAATGGCACCTTTTTCCTCACAGAAGTTCTTTCACTTCAAGTACTATCAAATGATTTAATTTACATTATGTGTAAGTATATTAACACGTAACTATCAAGGTGTAGATATCAGCTATCATAACCAGACAAATTGGGTAGCCATTCAATTAATACATAAATGTCACGCCTGGCATTTAATGCAAGAATTTTCATTCTGCTCTATTAACTTGAACAGCAGTGTGTGAGGATGATAATATGAATCACCACTGACATCAAGTGTGAATACACAAGTATTTCCAAAATAAGTAAAAGCAACACAGATCAAGAATAAAATTGTTCTTCCTACCTTGTACATAAACTCTTGCTTGATGTTTATCTTTTCCTTTATAGTTTTCAGCTTCACACTCATAAAGTCCTTCATCTTCGTACTGAATATTGAAGATCTTAAGAACTGCACCAGACATGCTTATCTCAGCAGAGGCTGGCAAGGGTTCAAGGTATTTACTCCATCTGAGTTCAGGAACCGGACTTGAAAAGGCACAGTAAAGTACAAATCAGCATGTTCAAGAACTGGCTGTTAAATTGCAGACTACAAAAAGAGCATTGAATCATGAAACATGTATTTTCATTCCCTGAAATATAAAAGCAAGCCGTGCTGTAAAATAACTTTAAAACACACTTACTTTCCAAGAGCAAAACACTCCAGTGTCACGTTTTGCCCCAGGAGAGCGTACGTGTCCTTGAACTTCACCTTGATATCAGCAGGATATACTTTTGCTCCTAATATGAAAAAAAAGATTCTAAGAAAAGGCATGTCAGAAAGTTATACAGCTATTAAAATTTCCGAAGTGCAATAAAAACTTTTCTTAAAATTCAAGACAAAATTCTTCTTTACACTGGTTAAACAGCCTGTCAGTTCCTAAGGTCTGACTAAGCACTGAACTTTTACTAGAAGGCACAATTGCTTTACTCACCAACTAGTTATCTTTCTCTGGATGACAAATCCTAACTTATTTACAGAATTTCTAATTGCATTTCAAGCATGATGATGCACTCTGTGTGTGGCTAGACAAAATCTGAGACTCTATTTTCCACAGATTTTTTGCTAGATAGAATATTTTGAATTATTTTGAATTTAAGCTCAATTTTGTCTCAGTAAGGGTATGAAGGAGCAAGAGCAAGCATATCTACAGTTTAATGAGAGCACAGGGGTGTAAATGTAATCAAATCTCCCTACTAGCAATCCCTGTAGGAATCCTCGGAAAGTTCTAGATTAAGATGGCAGTGTGAATACTGGCCATGGAATATTTGGTCAAAAGTCACTAATTTGAAATTACTCAAATTCAATCATTAATATGGAAAATTTTACAGATAAAAGGGTCGCTGAAAAATTGATGATCAGCTTATGAGAATCTAGTGACTGACAGTCTGAAGTCAGGCAAAAGGGAACTTGGTTCCTATTTGGAAAACATGCAGTTCTCCTGAAGAAATGGTGGCAAATAAACCAGTAACACAAAGCCACAGAGGTGTCTTAGGAGATTGACCATGAGACACAAAGCTCTTAGGCCGTCACTGGATAGGAAGTTTAATAAGGGGAAAAGGATTTTTCTCTTTCATGGGGGATTTTCTGGGGGGGAAAAAAGTAAATCCTGAAGCTGTTCATCAACATTTACATGAAGTTTCTGCTTTACAGTCATACTCCTTTGAACCAATGCCAAGATCAGAAAATACATTGAAGATTTCGGAATGAGATAAGGGGCTTATCACATAAAAGAGATGGGAATTCTGGGGATAAGAACTCTGTTCTCAATGATTTGAAAGGAAATTTGTGAGTGAATCCATAAAGATTTCCTTCATGAAGTTTTCACTGTGGATGGGAATGATTTGGAGCTCTGGAACACCAAGTAACATTGTGCAGTAGCCATTGTAACTGGTCATATAATTCTCCTTACAGAAAACGTTATTTTTGTCAGTTAGTAAAATTATAATACAAACAGTTAAAATACTGCATGTGCAAAGTATTTCCAATAAATACTTACGATCAGATTGTGGAATAAGTGGAATAAATTTACTGAATACACTCTTTGTTATTGAAGGGCTGGACACGAAACATGAATAATTGCCCTTATCTGATGCTTCCACATTTGCTATGTAGAGATTGCCATTCGTCTGCGACACAAATCGTCGTTTGTCCAAAGCAATGAACACTGGGAACTCATTTAGAAGCCAGCGATAACTCAGGTCATCTGGAGGAAAATATTTTAGTCAATATTAAAACCCAACGCTATCAGCTATTTAAACCACAGAATACTGTCTGCATATAAATCACTTGGCTCTGATTTCTAGGTTCTAGATCTTTTTTCAGAGAGACAGCTATGTGAGAGAGATTTATAGATCTCAGCAGCCAGCTCATTCCGGTCTACACTGAACACTGGGGCACTGCTGCCACGAGTGCAGGTCACTGGGGACCTGGCTACCGTGTGCATACCTTGCCCTGGGCACGGCCATCCCACAGGAACTCGGGTGGGCCATCCCAGATCAGAGAGGCAGCTGGGTCTTGACCTTATGCAATTGAGAAGCTGGGAAGTCCTCATCAGTCTTGTGATTTAGACAAAACCTCAGAATATTTTAACTAGTAATATGTCTCTGCTCTTCCGTTACTTGCAATGCTTAAACTGAGCATGAAAACAAAATCATTACTCCATTTTACAAGGTAGAAGAGATGCTAACAGCCAATTTCATCCCTTAGGATGGAACTCCAGATGACTGAGATTACGGGTATAATCCCTGCAGAGCTCTTCAGTAGTTACTGATGAGAAAAAGTCCTTTCCAGAGAATAAATAACCTCATCTCTGACCCTCTGGGGATGCTTCTGCTGTTCCACGATTTTAACAGAAGCCCATGATCATAGCAGTTGAGGTGACTTTACTGGTGGAAGGAATCTGGGCACTGTCCAAGACCAGCAGAAAGTCTGGGAAGACACAGTGACAGAGTGATATGTACTCAGGTCTTTTGATTGGTAAACCAAGTCTCCCCTCTGTTATGCAGATTAGCCTGAGTAATTCTATTTGTAGTATCAAAACCTATTTGAAAATTCAACAATACTCCTTATATATGGTCAAGAACAAACATATTCAAAACAGAAACTTAGCCTAAATGGTGATTCTCAAGCTGCATAAAAGTTACTGTTTAAGTAAATATAAAGGAAACTTGCAACAATAAATATTAATTTGCCTTTTACTCTTAAGACATTGAAAATGAAGCACTTTTAGCTGAATTACCTGGGTAGTGGTAAGGGGGCTCACAAAGAAGCACTGCTCCAACACCTTCTCGCACCTTAACCTCGTAACGTTCCTCAGGTGGAAAGGGATCCAGATCTAGTTTTTAAAAAAGCAAGGGGAGGAGAATAGGGATTTTAACTACAGTAACTTTCTATTATTACCATCATTTTCAGCCCTGCAGAGATGAGTAGAGAAATACATTAAAACATGGCAGATAGGAACCTGTTGAGCCCTAATGCCAGTTTTACATATTTGTCATTATCAAATTAATTTTTTTACGTTATTTTTGTCATCATAATTGCAAATTCCAGGTGGAAAAAAAAGTGATGCAGAATGTATTCCTAAGAGTAGTTAGGTTTAAGATATTTTAATGAGTTTTAAGGCACTGGATCTAAAAATATGTTCCATATTCTCACATGGATTAATTGATGAAGTATGTGAGAGAATGTGGGTTTTGTTCCATAGTTTCAGTAAATTTGACAGCAAAACAAAATATCAACTGGTCAAGACCTTTTTCAGCTCTTCTAAACGGTTGTTGATATTTTTCAATCAGTTTATGCATAAGCAAAAGAACAAGACTTACACTAAAGATCAGACATTTTCTATATTAATTTTAGCAACTCTATTCAGTTGTTTAGAAACAGTAATTGTAGAAAGAAATGGTTTTTATAGGAGAGCATTAAAAAGGAGAAAGGAAGAAATACAACAGTATAAAGAAGAATGAAAGCAGCTTTTTAAAAAACAGATATTTATAATTTTCCAGCTATCTTTTCACTTCTATTCCTTATATATTTATCCTATTATAGTTTATATATTGAAACATTGCCTATTAGGGTATAATTAGCATAATTTTTCAGTACACTATTAACATTCATCTCATGCAGCCAGTGAGCTGGTAGGCAGAAAACATGCCTCAGACTGTTTTGATTCTATTTTTATCATATGTTTATTGGTATAATTTTTTTATCCTATTGATTATTCAGGAATCACACCACTGAAGCCTGCTTTAGGTAAACATAAATATCCCATAAACTGAATGTTGATATTTTCTCCATTAAAAGGAAGTAACAACCTGGCCTTCAATTTTTTTTTCTGGAAAATACACTGGGTAAATACAGACTAAGACTATATCAACTATATATGATCCATCAGCTTCTGACTTCCCCTAGTATTTGTGGTCCCATATCTTATAAGTACAATCACAAAGCTGAACTTTTCACTACATGTCTGATCTTCTACAGCAAGGAGAGAATTCTGCTTATGGAGGCTGATTAAAGACAAGAAGGGCACTAAACCCTTAGTGTCAGGGCACCCAGGGCTTTGTGAATGGATCCCAGTTAAAGTGGATTCCTTTTTTTGCAATACCTTTTTTTGCCATCCGATGAAAAAGTATATCCAGGGAAAAAGGCAACTTAAGGCAAAATAAAACAAAAATTCCAAATGCTGTCTGTAAAATTTTGCATTAGTCTTCATGCAGGACATCAATTTTTTATAATGCATGTATTTGGTGATGTGCAGGTCTGTACATGTACATGTATACACTAGACCAGCTCATGGCTGTCAGAAGTTGACAGAAATTTCCCCCAGCAGGGTCTCCATCGCAGCCTAGGAGTCGGGGCATCCTTCACTAGCAAGTGCCGTCCTTTCCTCCTGCAGCCGTGTTTGCTCTGTGGCAGCACCTCATCCCCATATGCCCTCACTCGTGTCTTTCTTCTGTCACTATTTCCCCTCAGGTCCTACCATGATTTAAAAAGAGTCTGGACATTATTATCTCCAGATCTGGCTCCATGAGCCTCTTCAATTAATAATTTAACAACAACTCACTGGGAAGGCTGTTACGTTATGTCAGCTGAATGCTAAAGAATATAAAATGCTTACAAATTTATTTTGTGTCAATCTCTGCAGACTAAGGCACTTAAGATACTGTTTTTACAGAGTAGTTCAGCTACAGCACACGTTAGCAGAAGACATCACAGTGTAAAACACTGGGCATTCCTAGCTAACCGTAGTTTTTCTGTATTTTTACATAAACAACAGCTTACATCCAAAACTCAGAGTGGCTTCACTGCTTCTGACAATTCCAAAGACATTGGACACTACACAGACATATTTTCCAGCATCCCTTGATTTCTCTGGATTATTGATAATAAGTCTGCCTCCCACCATACTGTAGCGCTCCTTTGTTAAATCAATATCCCAGTTGTTGAGTTTCCACCTATTAAAAAAGAAAAGCCAGATGTAAGGTTTGGCCCCAAAAAGCAAACTTGGTAAGAATTATGATGTGAAAAATAACTCATAAATTCTGATAAACTATACAGGAAGATATTAATGCACTTTTATACAAGTTTTAAGTTTTCCTTCAACAAGAGGCACAGATCTGAACAGAGGTCTTTTAAACATAACAGAGTCAGTTCTGCCTTCTTGGAGATGTGACACAGTTTGTTAAAACACAATTGCTGGCCAAGCAGTAAGAGATGCTTAAGCTGTCTGTGAATAAACTAACCAGTCATCAAACACAGGGATTTTAAATGTATCTCAAATAATTATCTAAGGATAGACTGGATAAAAATATACTCCCTCTGCACCTTTAAGGTATGAGGTAATGAGAGATTTTTGTAAACCTGCTTCAGAAAATGAAAATTTTTTATAAAACATAACATGTCAGTAAAGTCAGTGCAAAAACTGCGGCATACTTCATATAAGACCTATTTACTACATCCAGAAAATTGCTGGACACTATCCCTTTAGTTATGGTAAAACCTCACAGTCAATTCACTGAATTACTGCAACTTGCACTTGAGGGATTAAGACAGAAACTGGTAGCCCAGTTCTGGCCCTCACCGATTTCGACTTATTTTAAAAAATGGTAAAAAACACGGAGTGGGAACCAGTACTCATGATTTATATTTGTGTCTATTACTGTGTCCACAAGAGGGAGCCCAAACCTTAGAAATGAACTGCCTCGTTCCAATGTACAAATAGCAAGGATGGAGCTTTAATACATAGAAAGATCATAAAATTATTTCAGCATAAATATTTTACTTTTTCATAGGGTAACTTTAGGCATTAGTATTTGACAATGAGAACACATATACTACCAGTTCATTCACTATTGAAGATGTACCAAAATATGCAGAGTTCTCATTTGGAAGTGGAACTTGCAATTGTCATAGAAAGAAACAATAGTAAGAGTGGCATGAACAAAAAAATAAATCAAGAAAAAAATATAATGAAATGGCAGAATTTTAAAGATACAGCAAATAGAATTTTGATCATATAGAATTCTAGAGGTATCACTTCAGTCCTGTGAGACACACTATATGTCTCTGTTAGAAAAAATAAATATATCCTCTGTTCAGAAATATCTAAGTGTAAATGTCCTGAGGACAGCTTAACCTGCCATGAAAATGGCAGGAAGAAATTATTTACCTCGAGGTAGAAGAATTTTTGCTCAATAACTGTTAGAAGTCGGAGCTGAAGATAACATATTGAGGTATACTAAAAATAATGATGTCGGAAAATAAGAAAAGTGGCCTTATTCTGTACTGCAATTATCAGCACATCAGCTATCAGTGCTAATTGTCAGGTCTGTTCTTAGACAGGTCTGGAGATGCAACGCAATTCCTTGAGAATGATTTTGCTTGTTCAGATTTTGCAGAGCCCACAGTAGATAAAGAAGAATGTCAAAATTTATTTAGAGTCTGTAATCATCTATAGATTGTGTGTTTACAGTCTTGCAGAGAGGGTGGGGCGAGTCTCTGGACCAACTGTAAGGGATGGGGAAGTACATCAAAGGGTATCAAATCTTAGCATATGTAATCTCTCTACACTTTCCAAGCATGGCAAGAGGAAGTCAGTGCCAACAAAATGTCATGTAGCAGGATCATATTCAAGTGGTGATTCTGTACAGGTAGACAACCTGTTGTCATATTTTTAGAAGTGGCAGTGAAGACTAACTTAGCTGTTTTGATGGAAGAATACCATAGTTTATCACAATACTGTAACAGATTTAAAAGAATAGCCAGCAGACTTGATTGCTTTTTCTCTTCTAGAAACAAGTCTGGGAACACACATAAATGAGTACTGGGGGCAGGTCATAGGGTAACTTACTGAAATGGATCTTTTTTGCTGGAAAAAAATTGTGTCTGTCCTTAGTACAATGACAGCAGTTTTCTGCCTATGATCAGGTTGTAGTTTAGTCACAGTCTCAATACTGACAGCCTTAAGTACATTTCTGTTTATACAATGAGCAGAAAATGGCTGACAAACTTACAGGAATGCACAACAAAGAAGAATTGCTTTCTACAATAATATAATTATTGTGAAAAACGCCATGTGGGAATCTGCATAAAACCAGCTAAATGCTTTTTCAGAAAAAAGTTTTTCATGTCTTCAGTAGCATAGCTGACACACTCTCGATCACTGCTCTATAACACAGTGGATGCAAAAGCAACATGGGATGTAGAATATCCAGGTTCAACAATCAATACTTCTCCTTTCAAAGCAAAATAGAATTAAAAAAGCCATTCTGAATCAAGAAGAACAAAGACTCAAATCTTAGTCAACTTCAGCCTAAGCTGGAAAAATAGCCTCTTAAATATTTTTAAAGGTCACTTTTTTTTTTTAAATTTACATCTGGATCAGTATTTCTTTCAAAAGCTGAAAACATTTAACACCATATACTGTTTTCAGCACTGATTAGCCATTTGGGCAAATCGAATCAAGGTTGACTCTTACTCAAAAAATTGCATATCTCCCCATTTTTTTCTGCCTTGAAGACTTTACTTTGCTCCAACCTTTTAAGAAGTCAATCGTTTAATAATGCAATCTGAAATAGCTGCTGAATAAAATATGCAAGATCTGAAAATCAAAACAAGAGATGTTACCTGTAAGTAGGAGGAGGAATCGCGCGAGCTCTGCAGTTCATTGAAACCTGTCCATCTGAAGATTCTTCTGGATAGATGGTATCGATAGGTTGCTCCTCAAAAACGGGTCCATAACCTTTGTTTCCTTCCTCTGAAAACAGAGCAGAATTTCAAATTAATAATTTTTTAATTAGCAGTCAAACTGAAGATGAATTTGCATCACGCATTTCATAATCAAAATGTGAAGGCCAAATAGTGAGTCAGTCACCCAAAGTTAAATTCTATGTGCTCCAGCAAAACTGGAGCAGTGCAGGTAACAAAAGTGTGGTCTGTCCTTCACTGACTCCTGCCTTCTAAGAACCAAAGTAACTCAAACTTTGTTCCTCTAATACTACCTTGTGTACCTTCTCTGATGAAATTAATTATTTGTCACTGTTTAGACCAAATGTGGAGATAATTAGGAACTGAAGATATGCCCCTTGGAAATACAGTGAGACCAACTTACTTCACAGAGAATAACAAATTCTAATCAAAAAGGTCCACATCCAAAACAACTACCCAGAGTTATTCCTGATCTTACAGCCTAATCATCTCCAATGGTTTTATGTATTTAGACGGAATCTTTACTATATCAGACAAAAAAAATCCCTTATGCTGGGTATCAAAGCTGAAAATTACATTGTTTCCAGATCACACCTGTCTTTCCTTTCAAACTGAGGTATGTATTAGCTCTCTACACTCCAAAATACAATTTTAAAAAGATCCTACACTCAAAATAATTTCAATTTGCAAAGTCAAGCACTTAAAGGTGAATAAATGTAAATAAGGTTTGACAACAAACTGTATTTTTTATCTTTATCCTTCATTTGTTGATGCTTTTGTAGAGGTGGCAGGATCTGCCCACCCCTGCTGTATTCCCTTCTTCTTTATCTCCTCCAAGCATACAAGGTTGCTCATAGAAGAGTCTAAGAAGCAAGACTAAGAGCAAAAGTGGAATGTTCTGGGAAAATTCTTCTCAGTAAATCCAGGATGCAACTGGGGTTTTCTTTCTGTGAAAACGTTAAATATGCATTCTAGGTTCAGAATGACTCTGTGAGGAGACAGTACATGCTCCATATAGATAAAATTCTGAGACAACACAGTTATCTAATTCTCACACGTCTCTACTGAGACTGAAATAACACTATGGACACTTGTAAGCAAATTCATGGGAGAACAAAGGAGTAACATGACTGCTAACAGGTTCACTTTCCATTCAAGTTCAGAGCCTTAGTCCAAATCCTAGAGATGCCAGAGATTTGTAAAATGACTGTAAGAATCTTGTAATACAAGGGAAACAAACAAAACAAGCACAGTTTTACTAATAACATCTTCAGAGATGGCTGAATAATTAACTTGGACATTTTCAAAAGCAATGGTTAAGGATGAAAAAAATTCTAACATTTTGCAATAGTATCTGTGCTGCCTGTAAAAATTTGCTACATCTTGTAATTCAAAAAAGTCTTCTCAGATCAGTACACAAACTGGCAATATAAAAGATGAATGTTCTTAAATCAAATTATGATTTTGCACTCATGCCCTTGAAAGTCCTGTCTTTTGTTCTAAAACATTTTAGACTAAATTAAACAGTTTTTAGGAAACCTATAAAGGAAGGAAGAGTCTATCTATATACCTAAAGAATGTGAATTATGCCAGTGTAAAAATACCACATATACATAAAATACTCTTTCTGCAGATATCTTTTTCATTGTTCCTGAATTCCATATTCATAGATAAACACTGGATTACAGCACTAGAAAAAGACTGGTTACAGATGAAAAGCAAGTTCCCTTTCGACTTCAAATCTGGGGGAAAAAAATCACCATTTCCCTTGAGGACAGAAGCAGGTCCAGAAGACACTGCTATGCTGTGAGACATATGGTCAGGCAATTTAATTTTTAAAAACTTATTCATGTAATGAGAAGGCTTTCAAAGAAGCAAAGAAGAGCAGCTAGAAAGGCAGAGCTTTTGAACAATGGTCTTCTTTCTTTCATATTTTAAAGCACAACACATTTTAAAAATCTACATATTGCTAGACCAAAAGAAGAACTTATTTCAGACTGAAAAGGCAAAATTCACGTACTTGCTCAGAGACTGGAATGACTAAGTCAGAAACCCAATGGCATGTTCTGTGCAGTTCTTAAATATGAATACAGAATAACAACAGCCTCTAGCAGCAAATAGCCATATCATATGCAGCTGACTCTTCACCTTAGGACTCAAACGATGTTACAGAGCACTTAGGCATTTCATGGCATGCATTTTTAATGCTGCCAGCACTATTAATTATACTGAGTGAACGTCTGCTTCTCACACCTATCAAATGCGCTTTCTAAAGGCACTTCTGCTGCAATCTATTATGAATCTGGTTTCAGGTGTCTGTCTGAGCAGAATAAGATGTGCAGACTGAATGTCAGGTATGGCAAACAATAAACCTTTCATTCTCAGCCACAAGGTGAGTGTGGACCAGTGATATGAAACAGCACATGGGAGAAAAGAGAAGAGAAACAGGTTGTGAAAAGATCTGCAAGAGATGTTCACACTTTAAGTGAAGTACCATGACCGTGTGACAAAGTTTGCAGAGTGAGGAAGGGCAGACTAAGAGTACACGGAAGAGCATCAGCTCACTGAAGTTGTGCCTACATGAAAAAGAGAAGTAGGGAAAGAAGAAGGAAATGGATGTATTAGGTAAACTGAGGATGTGATGAAGAGCACATTTCCTATGTTTGGATCCTGCTTTAGCCAAGAGGATGGACTATCTGACCTCTCAAACAGTGCCCTATGTTTTGGGTATATTTCTTGTGATTTATATATTAAACTGGAGCAACAGCTATCACCCGACTATTAGAGGTATTCTTCAGTGAATTCTGAAAAGAAGACTCAGACCTTTCAACAGTGCTAAAAGTATTAGGAAGTCTGTGCAAAGGTCAAGAAAATATCTGATGAGATCATGGATTCCGTATGAGAACTTCTCCCCCTGGAAGGTGGTCCTGTCATCTGTTCTCTAAGCGACACTTAGAAGCTGAGCAGCGTAATTTCCCCTCTAGGCTTTCCTACACCACTACTCGTGCTTGTCTGACTTCTTAGGTAGCTTCTAAAGCTAAAGAGACTGGAAATCTATTCAATTCTTGCTTTCTGTCTTAGTTTTCTGTCAGTTTAGTGAGGTGAATTTGTTCACTGATGAAGACCTGTGCAAGTGCAAAGCATGAAATAGGAGCAGGGTTATAGGCTTCCACCTTTTGTTGTCTTATTAACTGAACCATCTGAAAGAACTACTATTTAAGTAAGATACATTGATGTGAAAGCCTTACCACTACTTACAGATATGCTACAAAATTATATTAACAGACCTTAATGCCCCTGAACAAGCCTGGGAGAGTTCATAATACAAAATATTCAACATAGTCAGAGAAGAAGTTATCAAAAGGATGTCTGAAAATAATAATCACAAACCACCTGAGGCAGTTCTTTTCAAGTCATCTCAAAAAACATCACTCAAGAAGAGGGAAAAGGAAGGCACAATAAAAAGGCTTATTTAGTGCATCCTAATTCCATACATATTTAATTCAGGAAATGTCAGACTTTTCCATGTAAACATATGGAAAATTAAACTAGCTTTCAATATAAAAATTAGCTTGCTTTAAAATGGCCTAATTTTGCATGCTACACAGAACAGAAACAAAGAGATTTTCCAGCCCTTATGCACTCCTTTTTCTATTACTTAGGCAATAAAAAGAACAACTAAAACCATACCAATAGCCAATCATGCGTGTGTCAGTCTTCTATGGGTCTCCCTGCACCTCACACTCTTCCATCTCCTAACCATTTGCCTACTCAAATGGTCTTGCAGCCATACACCCTGCTCCCAATCCTCCCTCATCTCCTTCTCCTTTTTGATAAGGAAATTATGCTTATCTGTAAATATAAAGGTAATGTAAAACTTTCCATTATGCCACCACAGAGGTCCCCTTCCTGTGTCTTATTTCCAAAAGCCTAATCATTGCCTGTTATTAGAGAGCAAATTTCATTAGTTCCGTATTTTCTTAATATAATTTAATGTAAATTTTTTAATTACATGTAATGTTCTAACTACATTGGCACTAAATTACTCACAACAGGTACAAATTTTACAATATAGCAGACAAATTCTGACTTTATATTTGAAAGATTAATAACTTGAGCAAAATTGGATATAAGTCATCATAACATTAGTAGGAAGAAGGGAAGGGACTGATTCATCAAAATCAAATGCAGCTATTGTACGTTAAAAATGCCTTGAATTACCCATGTAACCTTCCAGTTTACACATGTTCATTTAAAAACACATAGAGGGAAATTATTCATTCTGTTCATCATACTAGAGGGTCTTATTATCTGTCCTTTACATGGGCTTGTTGCTGACAAGAAGAAGGTTGGGTAGGGTTGGGGAGAGTATGGTCACTTGGTCAGTTTGCGATCTGAGCATCAGGAGCCCAAGCCATGCGGAGATATTTGGTAAGGGCATCCCAGGAATGAAACTTTGAACACTGTGAAAAAGAGAGAATGCAGGTGTTACGTCTATGGTGATTTTTTGGAGGAATGGCAAAGTGCTCTTGGGCTGCTCTGACATTACTGTGATAAAAAGAAGTAGATATACCTACAAAGTTCCTGGGGGTTTAACTCTGCCTCTTTGGGTATCTGCCTCCATGTGACCGTAAAGTCTGGAGAGCTGTCCTAAATCCATTTATGAAGCAGAATTTAGTGCTAGATTAAATTTGATACTAAGTATGACAAATGGGACTGTGTCAAGAGCTGAAGACACCTCTTGAGTTTAGCAATTTTATATGTCATAAGAGAAACAAGAAAATGGTAACCCCAGGCAGCTGGCACATCGTGGCTGAAGTCAGGCATCTTTCCTATACTGAAGGACTTAATTTAACAGTCAGGCTCATCACCACTAATTTTTAATGTCTCTTTCTAGGTTCAATTATGATCTTTTCTTTTTTCTATCTGTTCTACACTTGGATAGCTTCAGAGAGTTAGGAATTTCCTGGATTGGCACTGATTAAGTGAGGATTGGCTGCTGATTGGCTGATTGGCTGATTGGTGCATTGTTTCCCAGGACACCAGGTTAATGGAGCAAGTTGCAGCAGACAAAACCCAGTGGAATACATTTCCTCTGACTTTTCTTGCTACTTTTCAGCATGGGAAATCACAAGGCTGATATGAAATACACAGGCAGGGAATGGAAATTGAGAAGGAAAGAGCTTATTATCTGAACCAGGACTTCTGTATCATATGGCAGAAAATATGGAGATGTGAAAAAGGACCACTGTGTTTATTGGGAAATGCAGCTACTAATAATTACACATTACTTCACAGTTAACATTTAGGAACTACAATAATTCAAATATATCTGTTTTCTTCCACTCATGGACAACACAGGAAGTACACAGGAAGTTAGTTTATAACTGATCTGCAGAGTTATTTTGCAAAGAAACTGAAATGGACCATTCCTGCAATTTGCTTAATTATTTGTAAAGACTGCTATCTGTATTTTCAATATACAATTTCTTACATTTTGCATAATCAATTCTTTATCTAATCTGAATACAGAAAAGTAGAAGAAAAGAGAAAATTCCCAAAGGGAAGAGCACACAGTGATTTTACTGCTAATCTTTTCTAGTGATTTACTCAAATATCTCCCAAATACAGGTCACTATGCCACTTGGACTCTTGTGCATCATTCTGTCTTCATACGGCTAGTATGTAAAGAAGCAAAAATCCTGTAAATTAACATTTACTCTTACTTTACAAGATATACCCTTCCATTATATCTTACAGGGTAGTTACAATCTATATTTCCACACAGGAGCTGTGGAATATTCTTTATTTAACAGTAAGAATATTTTAAATTTCCATTATTTATATAGTTATTAATGGGGTTTTTTTTCTGGAATGTACAAAAATGACACACATTTGGTTTCAGAATAGAATTGTCATGACTGATATAGAGGGTGATCACACAATTTTGTACAAAGTTATATATATTTCAAGTGATTCATCAAAAATGGTGGATATATAGTTATGCTGCAATTCATTGGGAAACTAGATTAAATGGGAAGCCATTTAATATAAGAGCAAGTGACTTTTCTGAAATCATTCCCATAGTGTAAATTATGTGCAAAAGATTTTTAACTGATGTCTGTTTGCACTTTTGCCTTGTTTGCTCTAAATTGTCTTTAATCTCAATAAATCCTTTGTGGTGGTGCATTCCCCCGTTTTTCCAGGGCACACTGTGATCTCTGAGAAATGCTTGTTAGGCCACAGCCTTGACAAGCAGCACCTGGGCTCAGCTCTTCCCCAGCTTATCAGAAACATTGTGTGCTCCCAGGAACTGCTGCTGTCTAACCAGCTCCTGTTGTCTTTATGAACAGCTTTGGAAAATACTCTTCTTTCCTGAATGGCGTAACATCCTTGCTCTTACACTCCGAAAGAAAGTGCTGACCCAAACTGTGGCCAGGATGAAACAGTGTTATGACTAAAGCCCACTCTCTTACAGCCTATAAACAGTGGTCCAAAATGAGTCCTTGGAGCTCTCCTGGACCATAGCGGGCTGTGAGCAGCAACCTCCCTCCGAGCGGGGCCTCTCAGAGCCAGCGAGCTCTCAGGTTTGCTGTGCTCAGAGTACTGCCAAACAACCATGAATCCTGGGCTGATACACCATTCCCTGAGGCTCAACCCTTTGCCTGTTGGGGAGATGCAAGAGCATCCAGAGTGAGTATTTCACTACCTCTGGGGGTAATGTTTCACAGGTACCTTGCACTGACTCTTTATGTCTATGTGCATAAATGTGTACATATGCTTTGGCAAATACGGGAGAAATGCTGCTCTCTTGGATGTTTAAGTGCTTAGATACCTGAGTAAGTTAGGCATGTAAGTAAGGTTAAGTCAAAAGTTGTAAGCTAAATTAAATGCTGCTAAGTGTTGTTCTTTTGCTAAGTTAAGTTAGACTAAATGTTAAGTTAGACTGAATGTTATTCCTCTGTTAAATTGTCATGGTTAAATTATAATTTAAGTTATAAGTTAGTTAAGTATAAGTTAAGTGTTGTTCCTTAGTTAAATTGTTAAGTTTAAGGTATAACTAAAAGTGCTCTTACGTTCGCGTGCTGTCAAGCTTTTAGGCCATATTCCTTTTATCCTTGCCCTCACTGTCCTTTTGTTGCACACACCATCACCCCCCATATAGTTTTCAGTTCATTTCTGTTTTGATTGACTGGATTTTGTTTGTTGCTTTTTGGTTTTCCCTTTTTCCTTAGTGTGTCTTCAATGTCCAGTAAGTAGTAGTGAACCTTGCCAACAAACTTTGTTGTGCTGTTGCTTAATATTAAATCTGGTTTTTACTAATACCCTTGCCAGTGACAGTTTTAAGTGATCTCAAACACTCTTTCATAACATCCTCAAATTAAATAACAAAGAAAATAGAGAAGCAATTGAACTTTAATCAAAGAAAAAGCTCTCTCATTTTCTTTCAGGAATCTGATTCATCACAAAATTTAAGCATATAAGTTGATCCAAATGAACAAGGTTATGCATAAGTGCATTGTTAAGGACAAAATTAAGTCCTCTGCTGAAGAAGAATCAATTCTAAAAACCACAAACGGTGACATGACTATCGATAGCAAGTCACGGTGAAAAGTTTTCTAAAGGCCACTATCAAAAAGAAACTAAAACAGGTAAAAAAACTTAAGTTCCCATCACTCCCACTGTGCACCCATATAAAATTATTTTAATTAACATCTCTATTTTTCTAATGAGTCTTCTCCTTCTCTTTCTGTTCCTGCTTCCTGAACACCTATCTATTTCCCTGGCATGTAACACTGCCAAAAGTGGCTGCTGGAGACAGTCCTTGGGTGTGAGTATTGATCTACCCAACAGTGTTATATCCAGTTACATATTTTAACATGAGAGAGGGGCAAAGATCTGCTGACATGGTGCATGGCTAGATTAACCTTGAGTGCTGAAAGGATGCTGAATATAAGAGCCTTGGACTCATTTATTATCAGTTTAACTACATCGTCAGGCTCCACATTAGCCTTGCAAAACCAGAAACCATTTGATACATAGAAGGTCTTGTACTGTTTTCAAAACGTCAGACAAATGAGGACCTACTCATGTCTGAGAAGCTCACCCTCAGAAACAAAATGGCCTGGGAACGAGCCAAAGTATTTCTACCTGGCGTGCAGGAACATAAACACAGCACTTCCGCATTTCTGAGCACTGTGATCACAAAACACATTATGATTATTTATTTATGAATGTCAGACACTCAGCCATAGCATGAAATGGTCTTCTAAGACCCAAGCAGGGACAAGACAGACAAGGTAAACAGGTATGAAGTATATCCACCAACTTCCTATTTTGGAAGAAAATTATTATCTCTCTTTAAAAAATGTGAATAATTCCGTATGCTGTGATAAAAAGATTTAAATAATACAGATTCTAGCCCTCAGTTCAGAAATGCATTTTTGAACCTACTGTTCTGGAAAATGTCCAGGCATGAATAATTTAAGGTTTAGGGGCTTGACTGTTTTTTCACTTCTCTCAATCATGTGGGAAAAGTTGTACTTGGCATTCATGGGAAGCTTATTTGCTGAAGCAGTAATGTGCTGATGCTGAGAAAACTCATGACTTAGCATCACCGTGATGGAGAAGAGAGGGGTACATCATAAGTGTAAGTCATCAAGATGCTAAAGGGACATCATTTCCCAAGAGCCAATCAGCACTCAAGGAGAAAAGGTAACCACTCCAGCACTCCCACTTCGAATTACATGAAAGACTTAGGTTGTCTTTGGGAAGGCTGCTTCTACTTTTCTGGACAGAAAAGAGCAGGAGAATTACTTCTATTTCCTATGTGCCAGTGAGGACCTTGAAGAGTCACATAGTTAATGATGTACTTTCTCCTTAACAACAAGTTTCAGGTATGAAAAGCGCCAGCCCCTGGCAGGGCAAGTTTCTCCACTTGTGCCTAACAGGGTACAGCTTCTTGTCTTCTCATACTGCCAATGTCAGCCAATACCAATTATTCTGCTTTTAAACGTATTCCCATTTGCCTATTCAATATTTAAATTATTTAGGTGTTTCTTCCTTAAAAACCTAAGTGTTACTTCAAAAGTGACTGAAGAGCCTAACATGTTGATCTCATGGGAAAGCCAGTGCCCAGCAAATTAGGGATGAAGCTAAAGTGCACTAGTTATTCTGCACAATCTCCCCACACAAGCCTTTCTGGTCCATATGAAATACCAGCAACACACTCAGGAATTCAGCATTCTATCTAACAGCATCCCCATGTACTCATCAAAACAACTGCCTTGCACTGAGAGGCTCTGCGCCTTACTGGCTTTCTTGCTTTACTAGCCGTCTCTGAAGTTTCAGGTCCTAGTGATTGTTGGAAATTTGGTTGCCCAAAAAGCAGAAGGGCTTTTGACATTTTTACCCCTGGACTATTGCCTCATTTTGCACAATTCAGAAGAGTTACTAGAGTGACAAGCTGCCTTCTAAGGCATGATCTCACACAAACTCAGGTACTGTCTGGGTTTGCACTACCAAATCCCAAGGTAAAAAGTAGAACAGTTTTATCAGAAATGAACTGTCAGAGGGACATTTTCACTACTGATTCCTCTCACAGCCAAATGTAATCAACTATTCATTAAGCACAATAAAATATAGGGTCTTTGCAGCTTTTAATTAGTCCTTTGAAAGAACAAAACAAGCTGTAGCTGAAAACACAGTCGTAATTCTTTTGGTGATAGGTTATTATCCCAAGTGAAGATACACTTTAGTTCACTGATTTATATGGGAAGTAGCAGATGACAGAAAAGTTTGAAATTCAGACTTAGCAATGGGACATGAATCTATTGGGGAGTCGAAGGCTACTTGGAAGTACATTGGAAAAATGTCAGGGGGAAGTAGAGAAGAGTCAAATATTATCAGTAAGAGGCATGAAATAACTTTTTTGTCAGTGGACTGACAATCACTGACATGTTCCCTGGGGAGTGATTTGCTGCTCACATTTGCCTTGCACTACTCAAAATGCACTCTGAAAAGCAACCCTCATAATAATTGTCTGTTCTATCAGTAAGCAGAAGACTGAATTATTTACGGCTTTTTCACCAGTTTATATCTGCAAGACTACATTTCAAGCACTAATTTACCTGAAAATAAGTACTGCTCCTGTCTCATTGCAGAAGATGATCTCTGCCTAAACCTCTGATGCACTGACTCATGTATTCTATGCTTCCCTTCAGTTAAGTAAGTGCACATTCACCACTGATGATAAATGGCCAGTCACTGCAATAGTTTTCAACTTTTACCTTTGATTACCACAAAATAGAACTGGCTACAAAAATCAAGGTGTTTACTCCAAAGCAAATTCTAAATTTCTAAAAACATATGTATTTCACTTTGGGAAATTTTTTTTAGAATTTCCTACAGTGAGAAAAAGAACAATTTGAAAACAGATAAAACCCCTTAGCTTATAGAGTCTCAGAATACTTCTCATCACCTCAGGCCCAGTTCTGAACATATCAGGTCAGTGCAGCTTCAGGTTCCTAGCCCTTTGTTTCCCAAATACTTCTAGCTGTTAAAGTCTGAAAGCTCTCAACGCTCGAATACAATTCAAATACTTGAATTCTGAAAACTTTCAGGTTTTTTGGCTGGTATCTTTGAACTTGGGGAAGCCTATAGGGTGAGACATCTCAAAAGACAATGTATCTGGAAAATATCAGTTTCCTGGGTCCAGAGAAGTTAATATAGTAGTGGGTCTGTTTAGTAAGCATGGATTGCAAAAATCTAGACCAGAGTCACAGATGAGTTTGCCAAAAGCAATTTACAGAGTAGAAGAACCTAGAACTGTGGATCCAGGACCACAGAAGGCAAGGGGAGACAAATGTACTTCCACAGAAACCCTGTTTTTTGTTAAAAGGTGCTAAAGCAAATTCTTAAACACTCTGCTTTCAACATCTGCTCCCAGTTAACTTCACTCTGGGACTTGGTCTGTCTCGTTATCTAAATGAGAACTCATGATCTTTACTCAAAAACCGTCCCCAGTTCATACATTCTCCATTACTGCTGACACTGCCAGCATTCCCTTTGATAACATCATGTGTGAAGGAACACCTCCTAGAACTTGACCTGATCGCGCTACTTGTGCTTGTTGTTTCTCTTCAGTATCTTTCACTTTTAAACCACACTGAGAACACTTCCAAGCAGCCCCTTATATTTCATCGTGGTTACTGCAGGTACATATTTTCTGGATACAGTGGCATTTGAATTGCTATGAAATATATTCAAAAGGAAAATTGGCTAAGACTAACTCCCAGCAGCTCTTGCACCCATTTGAAACGCGAAACCCTCCAGCAAGATTCAAGTGCTGGGCCTGAGCAAAGACCACAATACCAGATTTATATAATCTAGATGGGTGCCAGAAACCCTAGATGACAGAAGCAGATTTTCTTTCCACTCAAAATGTTATTTAATTATTTATGCAAAGTAGAGCAGGTCCAGGAGCAGAGAGCGTGTGCACTACTCAGCCTTACAGTAATACACTGGCAGTAACAAACACCCTCTATATAAAACTAGAAATCTTCCACATTGGAGGACAATGCCATATCTTTAGAGATGGTCGTAGGCCTTAACTTTGGCTTTTGATGAAAAATGCAAGCAAGAAGTTATTCCATACCAGAAGATAAATTAGGAAATTTCTTTGAACGGAAAAAGCGCTATTAGAACCTGCCCTGGATTCAGAATCCTTCACACCAAAGGCTCCTATCTTCTTGTGGGAATTTAACAGTGCCAAGAACAGTCCAGTGGGAGATCAAATGAACCTTGCTATGACAGTGTCAGTGTGTACTCACGCTGCATGCAGTATCATGATAGCCCTCTTTGTTCTTCCCATCTCATTTAGTTGTGATCGTCACAGCACACAACTTTCCAGTGCCATTCTAAGGCACTTGCCAGCAGGTACATTCTGGTGCCAAGGTTTTTTTGGCTTCTGGGCACAACGGTGATGTGCAGAATACACAATAACTTCAATCATTTGGTCCTGCCTGTCAAGAAAATACCTGAACATTTGTTCTCCTTGATTGACTCAACTCTTATCAAACAGTGTCCAGTACTTGCTTAGCTACTGCAGCTGATTGTTTTGTTTGATGTCAACAGGTCCAGAGCAAAATCACTTGTGTAACATTATTAATAGCAGTTGACAGCCTTTTTTTTTATTATTTTTCTTTTTTTCTTTCAGGAAAAGCCCAGTATTGAATTAAAGCGGTGAGTTTAAAGTTTTAATTTTGGCGCTATCAGCAAGCCTCATATTTTAACAAAGAAAAAAACTCTTGAAACACACAGCAAATATATTGTGAAGGTACTGATTCTTATTAGGCATCAGTAAATCCTCCATCAAACTCAGACGTGGAGTAAAGAACAACATTCAAAAGCCTAGAATAACATAGTGTACCTGCTAAACCAGAAATCATTCCTGTGAGCTATGGACTAATTTCTTAAAGGCAAAGACCTTACATCACAGTATTAATCAGATTTTTTGACTCAACAATAAGGAATATAGATAGTCTCATGGTAGTGAAACTGTGGCAATGCCTGAAGTGGTATCCAAGATTGAGCAAGTCTATGACCCTTAAAGTAGGGAAGGATCTAAAGCCTACCTTGAAAATAACCATTAGTTATTTTAACATTAGTACACAATAGTGTACTAATAACATTAGTACACAGTATTTAAACATTAGTACACAATATTTGCACTTTTCAAATACTGGTAGAAATTTCGTGCATGCTCTTTTTATGCTAACAGTATAATTCATCACAGCGACTAAAAACCAGCATTCATTTAAAATGGCATGGAAATCTGAAACTAGCTTCATAAATTTCAAAGTTGTTTGGAACAGTTGGAATTTCACCTTTTCAAAGACCTCCTTCTATCTCTTAAAATGGAATTAAAATTTCAATTGCAAACATCTCTCTAAATTCAGATGCTAGAAATATGACTCCATAATGTTTTAATATTTATGGCCCTACTTCTATTTATGAAACATTTTATAATTTTTAATAAAAAATTTAAGTCAGAATATGCATAATTACCCCACTGCATTATGAAAACTGCCATTACACTGGGCTTCTGAAAAATTATGAATTTTAGATGGTGTCAATAATATAAAATTTTGTTTTTCATTATTCTAAGCTTGTTGATCATCTGCGCACAATAGACGATATATTTTTAATAATCTAGAATAGATTTCACTCTGTATATCAAATTAGAACAGACAACCCTAAACTTAAGTCCAGATCTGTCTTTCTGCAAACTTTTTGTTATGGCAGCCCTTCTATTGTTCACATCTAGTAATCCGTGGTATCTGCACAAATAAATTAAAGCCATACAAACATTCTATTGTCCTTGAAACACATAAAAGTAACAACAGTTAGTTTAATGAATTAACACAGGAGATCATCTTACCTGCCAGGGAGTAGACAAAACAGGGTGTAATAAGATGACAGATGAAGAACCAAATGGTTATCTTCTGTTCAGCCATTATCTCAAAAGGAATAGTGCACTGCAATACCATCATTCAGAGAGCTAAAAATGCCTGTTACAGAGAAGGAAGAGAGTGTGAATAATTCTGACATGAGGCTTTATCTCATATCACATTTGGCCTGGCAGATTATGTGACTAAACTGAACACTTAGGAGTTAATATAGGATAGAGTCTTTTGAATAATAAATACATCATCAGAATTTCTAGATCAAATTAATGATCTCTATTATTCAGAAAGCACACTGTTTCAGAGTACTCAGATTTTCTGGTGATAGTAATAATATGGTAAATGTTAAAACCATAACAACCTTTCTTACAGTTATCTTCCAGATTCTATCCTCCTTCATCTCAATAAATACTACATTTCTATTCATTACTTCAAAGTCTGTAGAAAGAAGACTACAGTGAAACTGAAGCCCATTAATCTCTTTGAGAACTCATGTATTTTGTCTAGTATATAATTATTTTAAACTTTCAGTATACAATTAATGCTCCTCCACAAAGTTGGTTTTAATTTTTATGAGTTTCCTTTTAAATGCTGAATACAATAATTATTGCAATGTTGTTTTCAAAGGTTTCTCTCTTCCATACGGGAGAAACTCTGCCTGTATATATACTAAAACCAAGCTAAAAAAGCATGCAGCTTCTTTAGAATATTCTAAGATTTTATAAACATTTTTTCAGAACACTTCTGTAAGATTTGTTACTACTTTCAATCAGAATATTTTGCTAGCTTTTTGTTTCTTGCTGGGGACTATTATCTATTTCTTTAGGGAAATGTGTCATCACGCTTTCAGTGTGCCATTCTCTGGGTTTTTTGGATGGATTTCTTGCCATGAATATATAAATACATCCTTTACATCCATCACATTTTGTTCTTGCTTCTTGATTGTTTCTGTTGTAACATTGGTTGAGAACTTCACACAAAGCAAGACTTCCAGCTTATCACTGACAGAATATTGTATCTCAGGCACATGCTGATATCATCCAGTCCTCTCAGTATATTCATTTTGTTACTATTTCATTTAAAATATGCTTAGACATATTTAAACACCCTTCGGTAACATGCATCCCAGGACATGGTGCATGCTAAAAAAGAAGATTTGTAGATATGGCACTTACAGACACTGTTCAGTGGTGTCACTCAGGCAGTGCCAGGTTAGCAGTTGGACTCAATGATCTCAAGAGGTCTTTTCCAACATAAATGATTCTATGATTCTAATATTGCATTGTCACTTTTTGCAAGGTGTAACCTCAATGCTCCTGCTTTCCAGCCTCCCATGCCAGGAAGTGATGACTCTGACAGTGACTTCCACCTTTTACCGTGACTCTTGCCCTTTCCATGTCAAAATTTTTACTAAATTGTTCATTTCCAAAATCCGAATGTTTTAGATTTTGTTTTGAAACTTCCCTGTTTCCCACCTCCAACACCAAGAAAGGGGCAATTTTAAATTACAAAGGACAAGTACAAACATACTTGACTCCCTAAGTATCATTGGGATAATCCTGCCCTTTTTACAGAGAGCCTCTCATCTGAGCTGCTGCCAGACATGCCTGCTGCAGTATATGTGTCTCATGTCTCCCCTTGAGGTGGCTAGGAATGTGTCTTGGCCACTAGGGCCTTTTACTTGTCCCCTCTTTCTCAAAATAATGCTAAGATATTCACTTGAACAGGCCTCAAACAGTGAGCTTTCCTTAGAACAGAGTTTCAGGAGTATTTTGATAAACTCACAGTCCAGGAAAATGACAAGAAATATCACAAGAAAATCTTTTGGCTCAGAAATTCCAGGATCTGTTGCATGTCACATTTTTTCCTTATTTTTTAGCAGATTAAATCCTTAATAAAAACTTAAAAACTATATGACCCTACAATTATAGCTGTTATATGAAACCTGTGCTCAGCAAAATGCAGACAAGAGTTAAACATTGATTCCCCAGAAGTGAGATTTATTTAGAAATATTCCCTTGAAAAAGGCTCTTACATTGGCAAGAAATGTGTATGCTTACTGTAGCTGGATCCAAGGGGAAGAATTTATAAATAAATTTATAAACAAATTTATAAACATCTTTACCTCCTCACTTCTGTTGGTACTAAAGTTTCTTCAGACTCTTGTCACACAAAGGACATCCACAACTATTTCAGGCATCTACCTTGACCAAGGTATGAGCTACTGTGTCTGTATGATTCACCCAGAGGACAGTGGTAGGTCAGATCAAGAAATAACTTTGTATACTTTTCCAGCAGCCATGCCCTGGCTATGACATTTTTGTGATATGACACTGCCTTGCCTGAAACATTTGTTTCCAAATGACATGAGCAAATTGCATAGTTATGCTGAAATAATGCACATAATTAAATTGCAAAGAAACAGGAACTCTTTTGGGAACAATGGTAATTTCACAGCAGTTTATGGTGATAATAACTGTGTTCAAGTGTATTGATAGACGAGACTGTTAAGACCACTGTGTTCTCTGACATTATAGACATAGATGGAAGATCCCTCATCTCTCACTTTAGCAGAATTTAGGTTCTGTTTTGGAAAGATACAATGTCCTCTAGCTCTCCAAAAACCCCTTTTTGCTGCAAAAAAAATTGTTTTAAACAATGGTTCCAGTTACAGTAAATAAAAATTGTGTCAGTAAATGCTATAAATACCTCGTTTTATCCAGAGACAAAAATATCCACCCTGCCAGGATTCAAATCCTTTTCCTAGTCTAACTTGTTTCGGCTGAGTGGGTTCTGTATATATATAGCACAGCCATCCCTCCTGATTCATCTCAGCTTGTGGGTGAGAAGCTGTTTCACATCGCTGTGCTGAATTTTGGCAGAACTGCCTGCTATGAGATGAGACAGCACGCAGGTTATCGCTCTAAGTGTGAGGTGCTATGGCTGTGCACAGCGTTACCACCCAGCTGCCCAAGGAGCCGTCCCGGCATATCTGAGGTAGCAGCACTGCTGCTGGAGGCAGCACCGTGGGCTGCAGTGCTCAGGCAGCACAATCTACTGCCTCTTTTGCTTTACAGCTCTCTACCTTTTCGCTTTGCAGAGAAGGATATTGCTGCCTAAGTAAAAACCATTCCCAAACAAAAGAACAGCCGAGTCGTTTTTCTCCTCTGAAAAAGCAGAGAGTGACTACATACCTAGACATACTTCCTTCAGTCTGCACAGTACATGATCCTTCTTTTTATAAACAAAGCACCACAATTTTAGCAAACAAGTGAGACATTTAAAAAAATATGTAATAAAATGAGCAGGCATTTAACTGCAACCATGTCATGATTAATTACTATCTAATGCCCATTAACACACTTAGGTCCATCTTGACTGTTCAGTTTCCCGAAAGAGCCAGTCACCACTACAGAGAATTTGCCTTGCTAAATTCAAAAAAACAACTTCTGGTGAGCTGTCTGGAGTGCAATCCTCCCAAAGGAGGTGGAAAAAACTGGGGCATTGGCTGCTGAATGGGAAGCATGTTCAATTTTGAACACAGGGACCTGCCAGAATGCTTCTGGAGGCTTGCAGTGTCTCGCGATGCTTCATTAGGATGAGAGGTGTTCCCAGGACACAAGGGTAAACCTGTCTCTCTATGGTATCCAAATTGTAAGGATTCTTTAATTTCTCAAAATGCACTTTAGGAAAATGTCTATATTTTCTGCCATACCCTGTGTGTCTTTCTTCGGATCTTCAGTGCACTTTGGCATTTATTAAGGAGAAAAAGACACCTATTTTACAGCTACGGAAGCAGACAGTGTTTTCCATCACTTCCCTGCTAAATCCAAACATGCAGATGACATCATCTTTTTGCAAGGACATAAAGCATTTATAGGGTAGACACAAAACGAAATTACAAACAGCAGGTAATTGAAGTCAGTTGAATAAAGATTGTTAAAATCAAAGGCGGTAAAAATAAGGTACATAATCTACCAGATTTGAAATCAAGAAGGGGTAGGGATAGAAAAGGGAAAGCAGAGCAACAGTGGGGGATGTTGAAGGGGTGAAGAGGAGGCAAAGAAAAGATCTCAACACTACAGAGGGGTGTCATGTGGGACATGTAAGTGATGTGTGGGAAAATGGAAGGAATAAACCAAACCAAAAGGGCAGGTAGAAAGAAAGGCAGAGAGGGAAAGCAAAGGTAGGTAGATAAAGGTGTATGAGAATTACCAGTTGCCTCTGTCAGTAAATCTCAACATTTACCAAGGCAGAGCTTTCCTGAACCTTGCTTGCCAAGGCTTTCAGAGTGGGAGCAGCGTGATTACTGCGTCAGCCCCTGACATCCACTCAGGGCTCCAGTCAGGAACCCCAAGTGCTGAAGGGGAAGAGAGGGGGCAGTAGAAAGTGTTTAGGAGCTCTGGCATGGTACATTTAGCTAGGAGAGGTAAATCAAGATGCTTGTTGTGATCCTCATTTCCTGTTATATTATGATAATTATAGACATTCAAGTTTTAGAATTGGTAGCGATTCTGTCCAGATGAGACTATAAATAGATACAACAATCTAGAAGAAATCTGTGGTTCTCTATGCTTTTTCAAAACATGAATATATATAATTGCAATAATTCACTAGCAAATTAACACAGAGGCAAGTTATAATCAAAGTCTTTTAGGAGTCACACAATACTTCAGCCTAATCAGTGTTTTGTACTTGTTTTTACTTCAGACACTTTCGGTGATTTTCATAAGCATGTAATTGCTCCTTGTCTTTATTTTCTTAACAGAGTTGGCATTTTCTTCTATGGTAAGAAACTCCTCACAAATTTCATTAGTTGCTCAGTATGTAGAATTACCATAAAAATTTTTAATTTTAAAAAATAATTATGTACATTGCATATTGTTTATTGCATCACTCTGTCTTTTTCTGATATTTTGGCCTTTGCAAATTAATTTTGTGATCAATGAATGAGTTTTGACAATCGAGGTAAAAATATGCCGTTAAAAAGAGCATTGAATCTTGTTCATAATTCTGGCTTCTCAACCATCACCCACAATCCAATTTACTCCTGAAGCCAATATTTTAGCCACTAGCAATTACTAGCGTTCTCTATTACTGGAAAAGTGATGACAGTCAAGTTCCTTGCCACTGCACAGATTTGTCTCATTCCAGTGGTCTGGGATTGCTGTGAGCAAAGTTCCAAGCCATGCCTGCTCTTACAGCACTGCTGCATCTACAGAGGGTTTTAGGTGTTAGCGGACTCTCACTTAGAGTCCAAAAGTGACTTTAGTTCCCTTCATAAAGGCTTCTAGAAACACTTCACTTCCTTATGATTTCTATAATTATAATCTTCATTTTTGACAGATTTGTTCAAGTGGAAATGGAATCTCAAATCCACTGCTCACAATACTGCCCACCAGCCCAAACAGTCCATCACCAACAGCCGTGCTTCTAGTATTTTCCACTTCATCCTATAGAAAGAATATAGCTACACTCTCCACTTCACATGAATGAAATCCAGCTAAAAAGCACATCAATTTGATAGCCCATAAATAAGATGCTCTTCTTGAGCAGGATTTACAATTTCAAGGACAATATGCAATGAATGACATAACAAAGAAGCACAAAGTTGGAGTGAAGTGCAGTCCAATTCTTCCCCTCCAATAATGCAACTTTTTTTAACTGCTTACAGGTGCTAAATAACCAATAATAAAAAACCCAAAACCCAGAATCAGTTTATTAATATATTTTAACAGGCTAAATTAGCTAGCGATTCTATCACTACTGGATAACTCCACCAGCTCTGTAATTTTGTTTAATAAATATTGACTTGGAAATACAAAGAACCAGTATCTTGGAGGTGATCTGGAATTTAATTCCATCTGGAGTTAAATATGGACAAGGATGCCAAGAAAGACAAGAAGGGCTTCTTCAACTACACCAATAACAAAAGGAAAACAAAGGATAATGTGGGCCCATTGCTAAATGGAGTGGGAACACTGGTTACAAGAGGATGCTCTGACAGAGCTGATAAACACTCTAACAAGGCTGCTTGGAATTACCTCTGAAAGGCTGTGGTGATCAGAAAAGTCCTTGAGCACTGGAAGAAAGCAAAGGCCACCCTGGTCTTCAAAAAAGTCAGCCTCACCTCAATCCTTGGAAAGCTGATGTAGTGCTTCATTCTGGAGGCCATCTCTATCCACATAGATGACAAGAAGAGGATCAGGAGTAGGCAACACAGATTCCCTAAATCATGCTTGACCAACCTCATTGCCTTCTACAATGAAACAACTGCCTGGATGAATGAGGGGAGAGTGGTGGATATTTTCTAACTCAACTTCAGCAAAGCTTTCAACACTGTCTTGCACAACATCCTCATAGAAAAACTCAGGAAGCGAGGGCTGGATCAGTGGACAGCAAGGTGGATTGAGAACTGGCTGAATGGCAGATCCCATAGTGTCACAGTAAGTGGCACAGGGTTTAGTTGGATGCCTGTCACTAGTAGTGTCCCCCAAGGTTCAGTACTGGGCCCAGTACGGTTTAACTTATTCATCAATGACTTGGAAGAAGATGCATCCTCAGTAAGTTCACCGACAACACAAACTTGACAGGAGGGCTGATAGCCCAGAGTTCTGTGAGCCCTTCAGAAGGGCAGGTTGAGGAGATGGACAGAGAAGACTTGTCTGAAATTCAAAGAAGGCAAATGCAGGTTCCTGCACTTGAGGAAGAATGCACCAACACAGCCTGTTATCATCCTTCACATTTTCATTATTTCTCTCTGTTTTGTCTCTTTGTTATTTTGTCCTCATAGTTCACACAACTAATAATATGTCTTGTTTTTCTTATTTGCATCCACAGATTCATTATGAATCAGTATTAATTCTTTTCCCTAAAAGGGCCTTAGAGTGGTCACACATCTGCCTCAGCCTGCAGTTAACCAACACCTCTGTAATGAAGGGTCATGTGGTAAACCATTACAAACATATTTTCAGGAACATTAGGCATCTTCTAATTTGTGGTAAGCTCAACAACTCAGCTTTACTATTAGTTATCAATACAATTTAGTTACTTTTCCTAAGTCAGCTGCAAAAACACAGTTTTGAAATACTTTCAGATCATGAAGTGTTGCTTAGTGGTACTTAAGCACTGTCTTTAATCATTACATCAGCAACAAAGGGTCAGACAGACAGTCCCTATCCACACTATTTGCTCTATCAGCAATTGGTTGCTTGTTCTTCTAAGGTAATAAATAAGAAAAAGATCAGTTACTATTGTCATAACTCACAGGCATTACTCACTTTTGTGAAATCTTGCTGTAAGGGCTTTGCTGCTTGAAGACTGCCTGGTAAAATATTTCAGCAGCAAAAATCAATAAACCTCCTGCCAAGTCCTATGCATCCCACAGAACATCATACTACTCTGTTCCCACACGTACAACTAGCTTCCACTTGTGTCTTAAAGACTAAGCAGTTTAAATCTGACTCCAAGGTAACCAAACATACCCAAGGCTCTAAAATCAGCACGAAAAAACATCAGCCATTTTTACAAATAAATTTCCATTATTAAAACTGAGTATGCCTTCATGATAACACAGATTTTTAGGTTACTTTGGCCAATAACTTTTAAGGGACAAAACACTTAACTTCTTCAGAAAAATTAAGTCTATAATTGCTATTATCTTTTGGAGCTTTAAATTTTATTGAAGTTTATAAAAGAAAAGAACGTACTAATCAGAACATCAACTTGAAATTAAACCTTAAAGAGATCAATTTCTAAGAAAAAAACAATCATTTTATGTTTCAGAAAAATAAAACGAAGATTGTATGAAAATCTTTATCATGCTCTTGGCATTTTCATTTGATTTTCACATTTTCTTGAACTTTGTAATACCTTTTTATTCATCAGTAAATGGAGATATGGGAATGAATCATGTATATTCAATAAGTTCACAGCAGATGTATTTATATACATAAAAATTTAACAGTTTATCCATATAATCTGTAACTCAGGCTACCCTATAACATACTTCCTGTTGTACAGCCAAAGACAAACTCAGTGGGAGATTTCATCTTCAAACTGGATGTTTCCTAGCAACTCACTTTGAAATCAGAGTAGCATTTTTTTAAATTTACATCAATCACTTGGAACTGTTGAGAATACTTAAAAACATCTCTTTCATCCTATGAATAAACAATTCGAATCAGACTAGCAGCTGCTAAAAGCAGCAAAAAGGAAAATCAATTCAATGTTTACTAGAACTTGCTGGTGGATTTTGGAACAATATATTATTTGTGCCTTTTGGTTTTAAGCTTACACATTTCAAAATAGAAGCTGGTGATACCCATTGGCGTTTTTTATAGGTTTGAGCTGCCACCACCATTTCAAAGATCCTCTGTGTTTTAAAGAGTACTTTTCAAGAATATGTACTCATGAGGTAGGCTTAGCAGTACTCAGAAGATTTTAGCAGATGAGTAAGGGTTTCATTCTATTGGTTTCATGACCTACAACTAAAGCACTGTTTCTGTAGTCTTTGTATTTTTGGGGGAGAAAAAAAAGAAAAAACTAATTTTTCTGAAAGCTTAGTTTCTTGCCTCCTAATTGTCAGTTGATATTTTTCATACGTGTGTTCCTTATCAATGCCAGCAGACCCTCAGAGACACACAGCATGTACAGAAATCTCTCTTAACACTTAGTCAGCAAGGAGGGACACAAGGACATACACCATCAGACCAGCCTTTGGAAATCCCTGTCCCAAAACCACTACACCTGACATCAGAAATGACACTTTTCCAATGCTACTCAGAATCTTGATCTCATGATCGCACTTAGATTAAATCAAGGTGGGTTAAGGAAGAAAATAGGTGGGAAAATGGACAGGCAAGGGGACAAAAGGGCCTGACTGTGACTCTTCTGGTTGAGGGGTCCCTATTCTGTGTGCACGGATGTGGATGGAGGCACTGGTCCCCACCGCCAGTATGGGACCATGATCCCAGGTCTCTGTGGTGGCAGCAGCAGGAGAGAACAGAATGTGTCAGAGATCTGAGTGGTGGGAACTGGATAAGGGGCCACAGGTTGCAGAGATCCATGTATCCAGCGTGCCAGCAGCTATGGAAGGTGATTCGATATGTTGGTGTGGGTGTGAATGCCCCCACCAGTGGGGGACTGCCAGCAGCCATCAATTAGTCAGCAATTACAGTAAGAGGCTTGGGAGCAGGTACTGGTGCTGCTGCTGCTGCCAGCAGCTGGGGATAGCTGGGCATCCAGGGTCAGGTCCCGGGCAGGCTGAGTGCCTAAGGCCAGCTGTGGCAGGGACGGATCCACGTGTGCATGCACACGAGCTTTCCAGTAATGGGATCCATCCCGACCAGTCAGACAGGCAGGCTTGGGGCTGTTTCTGTTGGTGACTCTGCTGCTGTAGGTGGCCAGCAACACAGAGCTGTGCATGCACTGGGAGCTGCTGAGCCTCACTGCAGGCTCTCACGGGCATAGGGAGCTGCTGCAGGCTCACCTTGCCCACGCAATCAGATCTGGCAATCCCCCCAAAACAACCAGGAAGTTCAGTGAAATGCATCTGATGCTGAATTCCTACTACGATGTGAAAGATAAGCTCCATGAGAGTGTGAGTGTTTTATCTTTGTAATGCAATACATTTGAAAATGCCAGTATTTTACCTCTGTAATACAATAATGTCTGCATATAACGTTTGAGAATTACTTTATAAAAACTCTGACTAATCAGTTTGATGACTGAGTGCAGAGAACTATTTAAGATCACTGCTAAGCATTAAAAAGTCTATAAATAAAACAACAACAAAAAAGAATTGTTTGATTTTACACATGCAAAACATTCTGCTTTCCTTTTATACTTAAATATCAAGGAGAAAAAAAAAAGCAAATAAAAAACCAAAGAGGTATATGAAAGCCAAAAGCCTGATCTACTGACATGTCTGCAAATATTTAAATACAGAATGAACATATACAGTAAAATCACAGGAGGAAGTCACCAATTTGCAGGAATGAAGCCTAGAAAACTTCATTTTAGGGATCTTGTTCCAAGTTTCATATTTTGGTGTCAAAAGATATATTTTGGTATGTAAATAAATACAGCTTAGGCACATCAGCCACAAAGACAGACACTTCTCTTTAGTTATCAAAGTTGTGTTAGTAAATAAGTCCACTTCATTTGACTAATTTCAAATATTAAAAATGTTTTAGCTGATAACGATTCTGTTGAACATAACATGTGAGTATTCTCTCACAGATACTATTTCACTGTGGCGATAAGCCAAGAAATCAAAATAACTTTCTCACTTAAAAGGTGGTGATTGCAGTCATGCTGTCACATCTTGCAGCAACTCCAGGTTTTTCCAAGCAATGGAATAGAGTTCCCACAGACTTCACTGAACAACTGCCTACAGGTCCTGCACAGCTAATCTGCATTTACTGCATTTCTGACATGGACCTGACATGGCCTCCAGCACAGGGGCTTTCCCTGTTTAGGAGCTTCTGACCAAACAGGTATTATGAAAACTGCAGTAAATTATATTGAAAAAAGATAGTCCTTTCAAAACAGGAATCCTACCCATTCTAAAAAATAACTTTGATTTGAAAGTATGAGATGCAGTATGTAGCAGTGTTAGGGCTCTGTGCTTACTACTCCTGCTTTTCAGCATTGAAGAGAGTTCAAATATACAATATCTGTAGTCTTTGCTAAGTAAAACTTGGAAAGACAGTGAATATGCACTGAAATTTTATTCATTTTCCCTATTATGACCTAAAGTTTTCATCTTTGGCCAAAGAGCAATACTTCCTAATTCTTGATTTCCAACTTCTGGATAAAAGAATATAATAATAATTGTTATTGTTATTATTTAATTTTTCAAGTTATTTGGGTTTATTTGGGGGTTATGTAAGACCAAAACTGTTCAACAAGCAAGGTTGGTCATTCAAACTGTACTGTTATGTACTCAAACAATATTAACTGTTCTGATTTTTCACTGTCTGGTACCACAACTGAAGGGCAATAAACCCATTACCTAAGAAAAGGAAAAGCACATAATCATCTGCAGACATTGTTCTACCCAGTAAAAGCAAAGTAATCAGCATATATTCTAATATCTCTGGTGATATGCTAGTGGATCTACAAATTAGGAACATCTACACCTTAATGTCTTTCAAGGAAACAAATTACAGATGCTTTAATCCATTAACTTTTACACATGCTTTCTATCACGCCTGACTTTGTTCTTCTTGACCTTTTCCCCAAAGTGCTCAACTTTTCTTAATTGATCTAATTTAAATGGAGAGGCATGTAAGGTACTTTTCACATTGAATTTATCTGTAAAATAATTTGATAAAATTACCCCCAGATGTACAGCTGAAATGACAAGAGAACAGACAAAAGTGTTACTCACAGTAACCAGTACCAGAAATTAAATAGCATCATTACCTTCACTGGCATCTCTGTGCTTTTACATTGATGGAGATACGAGAATAGTTTAGCATGTGTAAGAATATTTTAAAAGGCTATGTGAAGGATGATGCTATTTGAAGCTATCCAGAGCTGCTGTATATCACATTCTGGGGTCTGCTAATGCATCTGTCAAATGAATCATTATAATAACACAAATTTAGTCATTTAGTATTTCCATTTCTCAAAATATTAAAATAAATCACCTTCTAAATGTACAATGTTTGTTCTGTTACATTCTGAGAATTTTGGGGGTATTTGCCATTTTTTGGTAAAAATATTTTACCATTTTCATTACAGTACCAGTATGAAAAAAATCTTCTAGCGGAGAACATGACTACATAATATTCAATATACACAATTAAACTGGCATTTTGCATTACAGTTTTATATAGAACCTTTTTCTTCGAATAAACACAGAGTGGCTCTCTGTCAAAGCACAGATAGCTTCTGTGCTGATGGTATAACAGAAAAATCCTTTTGTAACACACTGAAATTTGACAATAAGTCAGTATTACCTTAGATGTGCCATCCTACATTACTGTCTGCTTTGGTAATTTATTTTAATGCTGCAATCTGGCTTTCCTTTTCTAGCAAACACAGAAATGCAAGGGCAGTTCTGAAGAGCTAAAATTTCAGTGTTTGTGATCTATCACAGGATCTCAAGTCCAAACTTTTGTAGATCATTCTTTGGACTCTTCAGCAGAAGCATGACAACAAGAGGAGCATCCGGTCCTTTGCCAGTATGGCCTATTGGCACTGAAGGATTTAGGCAGAAGCACAGTGGAACAAAGGAAATAACGTGATGGTTTAGGACCCCAGGACCAAGGTTAAGGTTTCTATGGGAATAAAGTGTTACGAGATTTCATGAAATGAAGAGCTTCAGAAGACATACAGCAAGCTTCACTCCAGGAGGCACGAGATCCCCTAACAGAGCACGTACCAAAGACAGCTTTAAGACCTACCCAAACAATGAAGCTTCCTTCCAGCTTTTTCCTATACTATAGCATTGCCATGCACATTTGCCTGGTATGAGCAGACTACCCAGTTTTTTATAGGCTGAATTCTTTGGATATTTATTGTGGATGGAAGAAAACAAACAAAAGTCCAAGCATCAGCAATAATGAGAAATAATGTACATTAATATACCCCTTTGTTGTACATAAGAATGGAAGAAATGCTAGCTTTTTCCTGGTTTACATGGAAAAACTCCCCTTTGACTACTATAACATGGTCAAGAACAGATTTTTCGATACAGACAAAAAGAAAAACTCTCTTCATCTCTGCTCTCATATTTGACACTGGAGATTACAGTTGAGGGGATTATTTAAGGCACCCTGCTATATTTTTCAGTCAATTCTCCAACTTCATATTTGTCTACAAGTCTTATCAGAAAGAAAAGCAATTAGACTGAGGAGAAAAAATAAGGAGAATTTAATTCCTTTGCTTACCACCAACCTTCCTCTATCTTGATGTGTTTTGCAGCATACAGTTTGAAGAAACCAGTCACTAGTGGACACGTTTACTATTCACAAAATATTATAGTGCTGTGTCTGTAACATATAATGGGTCAGATTATTTCATTAAGTGCTCGTATTACCACCACTATTTTATGCTTCACGGCGTATCTAAAGATTATTCTGTCTAACACATCATTAGTGTTTTTAATAAAAATGTTGTTATCAGCAATTTGGATTTATCCTCAAGAGACTGTGAACCCACAATGAACATCAGGTGCATCTGAATTAAGTACAAAGAGAAACGGTCAGATGATGGTCCTAAGTGACTAATATCAAGAGCTCTTGGACTCCATTATGTTCTAAAATAAATGTGACTCATCCAATGTCTCATAAATTTTATTTGAACCATTTAGCTAAAATAAAATGCAAGAACATAATGATCAATTATATTAAATTCTGAGAAGGGTTATCTGAAAGTGATCATCTGCTGTTGTGAAACAATTTAATGAACTTGACTAAAATCTGTATATATTTTGAAGATATTTTGAACGACTTTGTATCAAAACTGAATATGTACCTTGAAGATGATTCTAAAGAGTTGTTTTGTGTTTGAATCACCAACTTCTTGTTATTGATTTTGCACATTTAATTTTTCATTTCCTTTGTGGTGTATAACCCACTTCTCTTCCTTATTCCCAACAGACACAGGATAGATCTTACAATAACACTGCAGGAGAAGTCTGACAGCCCTTGTTAACCTCTTACAGCAGGCATTGTAAAAGTTTCCTTCAGTTCAAGAAGAGACTTTAAAGTATATCTTTTTGAGGCTGTATTTCAGGGTCACTTTGACACAGGAAATTTCCTTTCTGACGTCTTCCCTTTCAGAACTGTATTGATGTTCATGCTGCCAGGCAGGCACACAACTGTAAGATACAAGCAAAGCTCTTAAGTCTTGGGTCTTTCCCATGTAATAATGCCAAAGGAAGGACATGGAAAAAGAAAATACATTTCACAGGAGATTTTTGAGTGGTTCAGCTTGGTGATGTTTGCTACTTGGAAGTAAATGTAAACTCACTCCTGGTACAATTGCAAATGAAAAAAGTCTGGTTTTAAAAAAACCCCACAATTAACAGTAAGTACAAAGCAGCCACAGTGTTCTTCAATGCTTAGAAAACCAAGTCATTCAGTGCAAAAAGGAACAAATTATGGAGGTCATAAACCAGAATGGGTGCTCTCTGGACAGCAGCAACTCTGAAAGGCATCTAAAGGATACACTGGACAAGCAATTTAACTGGGGTTTCCAGGACAATGCTGTGGCTAAAAGAACTGTGTGACCCTTAGAGATTAAATAACTCAGAAGTACAATTATCATGTGAATTTGCTTGTTAGAAATAAGCAAAATTGCTTGGAACTAGCATGACTCAGACTTGAACACTGTCAATAATTATGATGCTGGGTGATATTTATTTAAAGAGACTGGAAAAAAAAGAGCATGGAGAGATGTAAAATATAGACATATATACAAACAGAGCAGAGAAAATGCCTTATGGCAAGAACTTACTTTGTTCAACCTGTCTGGCATACCGAGTTGATGACTGGGGAATATCCTGGTTACAGGACATAAGTATGGCTTGAAAATACAGGAGACAAAAGGGTACTGTAATCTTCTAGAGAAAGACATGATAAAAAAAAGGATGGAATTTGATTCTGGAATGATTTAGATGGAATGTATGGTAAAATTTTAGCAAGGCATACCATTTTAGCAAGTGACATTCCCCATTTTTGAGGTCTTCCGTAACTACTAAATACTTTCTCACAAGGCAAAAAGTACCACACTCAGCACTGAGGCAGCTGGCTGAAACTCACTGACCTACCTCGGAGCTCTCACTGCCTTTCAAGACCTCGAGCTGCAGACAGAAGGCAGATGATGATGTTCTGGTACAGTGTTTCCCCAGAGTGGGATCTTTTCAGACTGATCAGCCTTGTTACCTGTTCCCAACACCATTTTACAGCACCTCCGTTTAGTGTTTTCAGCAAAGGACACTGTGAGTCCACAAAAAAAAGTGCTATGCTCCAGTCAGGGTCAAAGTAGATAATTTTTTAGTGAGCAGCAACTTTTGTTGATCCTAACAACTAAAAAAACTCCAACCTACTTCTTGTCTGAGTACTATAAACAGCTGTGGAAACTGCAAACAAAGCTGTGATCAAGAGATCAAAAATATAGAAAGAACTGATTGTAAAAGAAAAATTTCTTGATAATAGCTACATCAATTACAAAAGGTCTGGAGATGATACTGGGTTATGAATTATGTTGAAAGATGTTCCATTTGCATAAACTACCTTCAAGAAAAAATCTTTCTAACCAGCAGTCACTCATCATTTCATCAGCAGCAAGATTAAAAAAATAGGTCTCCATGTATTATGGCTAGATGTCACTGCTTGTCTCTTAAAAAACAAGCTTCATGGTACGTCTTAAGTTTATGCAATAGACCGTATGTCAAAGAGTTTATTTTGAGAAACTTTAACCTTGATACTTCAAATGCTTACAGGCAAAGATTTTCAAGACTGACTTCTATATCTATTATTAAAAATATAATTTTCAAATATTTTTTCAAATATTTTTGTCTGTTCTCTCCTTTCTTTTTCTTTTCCTAAGCATTTACCCATTTCCATCAATTAATTTAGCACTGACACTTCAAATCACATTACTCTAGATGAAATGCTTCTCAGTCTAACATATTCTACACTCCCACTCCTTCCCCAAATACAATTCACTTCTTATGTCTCATTTTTCATTTTTGGCCATTTTTGCCTAATTTCAAGCACATTCAGATAAACACATGTACACCCATTCAATTTCTTGTCTGAATCTGTCTAGAACCAGGAACCAGTAGCATCAAAAACCAGCCTTTTTGTACCTTTATTTACTAAACAAAAGCTTCCCCCTATAGTACTTTTCCCCCTATAGTATTGCTTGTAGGTATTAGCTGAGTCCTTGTAAGCTAAGTACTCTATGGTATTCACCCCTTATGATAAGGCATGCTTTCAAATACTACCATTATTCTCATGATTTTTCTATGAAGCCACTCAAATATTTTAAAATCTGCCTGAAAGGCATGTGCAGTGCTTTTCTCAATCTTATTGAGTACTTCCTAGTTTACTGTAATTGAACATCAGAGAAAGGATATTTACACGATTATCTCCAAGACTCCCCATGTCTTTTTTAAAGCCATTCACCTCATGAGATGATAAACTAATCCACAGAAATGTCTGAATTGTACAGATAATCTATCTCGGGGAGGGGGAGGAACTGCAAACCCCAGGAACTGCTAGTCTGCATTTCTTTCCATTCTGCTCTGCATTGCAGCTACTCAGTATTAAGGAAGAAACTGTTCATTCCTTAAACTGTTTTTAAAAACCGTGTGGCATGCTTTCGGTTCTGTGAAATGCAGTTAATGAACTGTGCACAATGATATTCTGTCAGATCTTGGCCTTCCCCATTACTTAATTGGCAATTAGTTCAACACACCGCACCGCATGCACTGCTAATGTTACCAGGTTACCGGCACAGAAAGTACTTTTTCAGAAAGGAGTAGAAGCAAAGAAAAAGGGGATATGAAATTCCATCACTCGAAAAGGATGTTTGAAATCCCATCACTACCAGCCCTTGGCAAAGACTAAAGAAGGCTAGCAGACTGAAAAAAAACTGCCTCCATAGGGAGCATCCTGCCAAAGGTCAATGTGATGCTGCATAAAAGAACAGAATAAAGGAGGCTTAAATAGTGACCACAGCATTCTTTGAATTTCCTGGCTGTAATCCACTGATGAATCTTACAGTTTTTATTAGTTTTCCCTCCTTTTATTGAAAACTGAAATACAACACAACCATTTATATTTGCGACGTTTCTAGCTTCAATATAACAAGTGGAAGATAAGGAAAGAAATTATTAATACATTGGCTGCTGCTGCTTTTTCTGCATGAATAAGACCATTATGGCTTTGAACTATAACCTGAATTCTCAGACAAGTCAGTCTAAGTGCATCTCAGGTTTTGAAAGTGTCTTGAGAAGCCACCTGATTCACCACTGTGCTAATACACCTTCTGGATAAGGTTATACAACATAAAAATAGAAACAAGGCAGCACTGTACTAGGAGTACGTTTTAGCTGTACAATTTTCTGTTTGTATTTAAATATTTTTTCTAGAAGGTTTTGTGGGATAAGAAATGTCATTTCAAGTGTTAAAATAGAAAACAGATGATTTTAAGCACTATATGGACTTTTTTTTCCTAGGTAGAGAATTACAGGCAACAATCTGTCCCAATGTCTTGTAGCAGATAAAGAGTAAGTGATGTATGTAACTATTGTGCATCCCTGCTGTGATGCAGCTGCTGCTTTTGTGTCACTAATGGACTCATCTCTTGGCAGAGAAGGAATCTCCAGTCCTTTTTCAACAGGTGACAGGCAAAAATAAATTGCAAATACTTGAGCTGGTCTGTCAAGGAGCCAATTACCATTTCAGCTGACCAGAATCACTTGAAAAGAAAAGCAAGGAAGAAGAAAAATAACAGAAGATGACAGAAAAATGACAGGAAAAAACAGCAGAACTGGGCAAAAAGGAAAAGTGGATTCAATGCTGAAAATACGAGCAGTCTCAAAATAAAATTCGGATAGCCTCCTACTAGTTGTGCTGTTTTCTTTGCTCTCTTTTTCATTTGATGGGAGTAAATGCAAAGGCCAGGCCCTGTGGATCTTTTCTGGTATCTTAACAAAACACACTTTGCCCCTGGCAAGTTTTTACAGTTCATTATTTCAGTGATTTGGGTTTTAACGGAGTGCTGCATCTTTTTCAGCAGTAAGTACTGGCATGAACTTGAGAGACAGCACAGGTGGAAGAAGGGGAGGACACAGAGGGAAGGCTTTCTCATCCCTCCAATTATCAAACACAGCTTGCCCAGAGGAGGGAAGAGTACTGGCCTCAGGGACAAGGGTGCAAAGAAAAAATGGATAAACATGGTGATTTGGCTTAATAATATGCTTCCTACTATATCAAACTGGATTAGATACATTTTGTTTCCTGCAAAGGTTTCCCAAGCTTTGCTTTACATTGCCTTGTGCCAAATGAGAGAGTTGTTTCCTGCTATCCCATACACGTGGGTTTAGTAGAAGGATCCAGCTTTAGTATGAAGCTGGCTGCTGCATGGTCCTGATGGTGAGTCTCAGCATGTGACATCTCCTGCTCTGAAGATTGCGCATAAATTGTCCCCCAGTACCACAGCTGGGTGAACAATGACAGGTAGATGACAAAGATCTGTCTCACAGATGCAGTTTTACCACATGTAACAGCTTAGAGCAACTTAGAGACTGTATAATGAGTGGCAGTCCTCACACAATACCTACATGTTTCTTCCCTTCAGAGTTTGCAGAAAGCATGCCCGTACATATGGTGTTGCTGCTTTGTACACCACAGTGTAAGGTGTTTGATTTGATTTAATTTGTATGTAAAAATGAAGTGGAGAGAAACATAATTGAAAATCACCAATTTACTTCCAGCTCTTATCATCATGTTTGAATGGGTATGAAATATGAGTCCTTTGGGAAAGGGAATGAGTGGTGCCACTGGAAGCTTGCCTACACAAGAGTCAAATGATAGGAAGCTCAGGCAACGTACGCATCAGTCCTTCACCCAGCATCCCACTGAGCTTCCTGCCTTTGCAGCCAACAGTAAATAATAGCAGATTTGTGGACTCATACACAGATGCCTTCTATCAGGAAGGAGTGGCTTATATCAACCAGATTACACAGAAGCAGATCCTCAGGGAACTTTAAATGCTTGCAGCTCCTGACATGTCTGGTATCATGCTCTCCACCATAAAGAAACCTACCGGCTTTTCTCAAAATGTTTTATTAGAAATAAAATAAACCGCTCGCTCTCAGATCTGAAAACACTTTTCAGAAGCTTCCCCTAAAACCTAATTTCAGGTACAAAGACAAGGTTGCATTGGTATTCTTACTCTCTAGCACAGAAACACAGGGCTGGCACTCATTGTCACAAAATGGGGAAATGACGATCTCCAAAGGTGTGCTTCTGCCTGCCTCTAGAACTGCTGTACAGGAAATTATTATTAGAATTAAAAAAAGAAGAGCTGGTACGGAACAATATTAAGTATCTAGGTAGTAAACTAGTATACTAAAGAAACCTGGTATACTACTAAGTATACTAAGTAGTACACTAAACATAACAAAATTTCTAAATAAAAACAGATAATAAACAAATGGAATATGGTCTTAAAAGCATTATGTTCTTAGCATATGGCTGCAGGTTACATGGAAAGAAGACAAATATCTACCGTTTTTATAACTGTCTATACAGAATATTTGGTACAAGTTGGAAAGTTGTCCAAATTCACATGTATTCAGATATGATAGAAGATTCTGTTTTATCAATGTATATCAAAGTTCAAAATATTGTATTAGTATTAATATAATATAAACTATAATTATATCCTCTCTTAAACCTCAAAACTCATTTGACTGATAATGTTTACATTTATAAAATCTTGATCTGGGGCTCAAGGACTCAACAGACCTCACTGTGCCAAGTTTGCCATTAAGAAATGTAGAGTGAATTGCTCAGACAGACGGAGCTGGTCTGACTCCTGCCATGCTAAAAAACAGTGCTTATCACAGATTCTGGGAATGCCCTTGATAGAAGTAACTCCTGCTGTTCTTAGACTCTATCTTTGTATTTTGCACACCTCCATAGGGTCATAATCCAGTTATGAGAATGGGCTGTGAGAAGCCTCCCTGAGACCTCCACTCATGCATGTGCTGACCCTGGGGTTGGAAGGTATGCTGCACTCAGGCTCTTGCCAGAGAAATGCTGCATGCACCTGCGCCCAGACCTGAACTTGCCTTGCTGACTTCAGTCCAGACTGGCAATTCAGACTGGCAATCCAGACTCCTGCCTGACTCCTGATTTCCATCACTGGACCTCCTCTGCTCTTCTTATTCAGTTATAAATAGAGAGGTGTATGTCTGCATAAATGTACATGTACCTCGGTATGGTTTCAGTCACAAGAAATGGAAGGATTTGCATGTTTGCTTGAGTATGTGTGTACGAAAGGCAAGTGGGGAAGGCTGTGGCAGCAGGCTGAGTATGTGAACAGGGACAGTAACGAGGTGATGTGTGTGGGCAGAACAAATGGTACTGGTGTCACTGAGGACACAGGCCCTGCCTTGGCTCATGCAGTGCCTTCCCCTGCTGAGCAGCCTGCTCTTCTGAGCCCTGAGAAATTGCATCATCTCCTCCTGAATGCAAACAAAGAGCTGAGCTTGTACACAATGGGAAAGGAGACACTGAATTGGTAATTTTTGTGGAATGTAACAATTTGCATCACATATGATGAGGTCACAGAAAGACATTTTGAATTTATTGTATCCAACAGCTTACTACACTTTAGATGAAGACAACTGGCTAGCTTTCCTATCAAGGAGGCATTTCCATACTCTGCATGTCTGCAGGAAATAAAATGAAAATAAGAGTTTAAAACTTTCCTGTGCTCTCTGTAAGCAGCCAGCCAGAGGATTATTACTGTTCATTGCCAGCCAAACTTCAAGTTCCATTTGGAGAGCCAGAGAAGAACTCCAGGACAATCACTGAAGCATTATCCCTGCTTTTGTAATCGGGTGGCAAGTTTCCTATGTCATGAAAGCAGCTGGAGACTGCTTACTTCCAAATGCCCCAATGCCAAGCTTGTTTGTCCCAGTTTCAGAATGTTACAGCAAAACAAAGCCAATTCGCACACTTTATGTTCTAGTTTTCTGCAACACTTTCATCTTTACTAGCCTGTTTTGAGCTACCAACCGTTAACAGGTGAAGATGATTTTTATCACAAAGGTAGTTGTTCAAAAGTTAATTTTGGAGATATCCATTAACTGATGTTGTCTCCTGCTAGTATGTAAGACATTTGATGACATCTCTGCTTTTGAACTGCCTGTAAAAATACACATATAATAAAAAAGGATAAGCATATATACAATAAAAGAGATACATCAAAATTATATGTTTTGCTTGTTTAATGCCAATCTTGCTTGTAAAAATTCCATCATTTTATTTGACCATGAAAGTGTTAAAAGCATTCTACCTTTACTCATCATAACATGCAGAATTATTCTTTTTTTACAAGTTTAAAAATGTAAGGGAAAACAACAGTGGTGAGAAAAGTCTATCCTCTTTCAGCTGATGTTCTACCAACACTTAATTGTCATTACTCTCTAAACATTGATAGAAACTATCTACCAACTAATCTTACAGTTTCCATACATTGAGGAATTAGAATAATAATTTTACTTAATAAACAAATAATTTTAAACCACTTTTAAATATTCGTAGTACTTTTCTTGTTGTTCAAGAAAAACACGTGTCCACTGAGACATTCATTCAGGTGCAGATTCATTCAATGGTCCTGCCTCTTCCCGTTTTCAAAGATGAAGCCTTCTGTGTGGTTTAGACTGAACGAAAATCTTCACACAGCTCTATGCTGTAGTTTCCTTTAAAGTGTTATGTCATTGTAAAAATCCTGCTACAGTTCCTGTCTTTCCAGGAATACCTAACAATTCAGCAGTCGTGGTTCTGTATCTCAAGGTTCTTTGTATTATCATCCTGTGCATCACCACCACCTTCTCTGACACCAAATCGGGCCCGAAGACATGGACAACCACTTTGCAAGGAAAGTAACCACATTAACATGAGCTTTTATTTAGCGCTAAGGCAGTAAAAAAAAGCAACCTATTTTTGTACAGATAACTGGTACACAGCCTTTTAGTTCCCTCCTGAGCCTCTAATTTTTCCTTGTCTTTCAGCCTGTAATGAAGGATTTCCCACATATGCTTCCTTTTAAATGTCACAGAAAAGCAACTACTTATTTAAAAAAAAGCACAATAAAAGGGTCTGTCTCTGTAATTTAAAATAAAATGCCGTCATGGGATTGAATTTGAACACTATCCACTTCATGATGTGTACAAGGTCACATAATTCCCCAAAGACAAATTGCCTTAGGACAGATAAATCTTTTGTCAGTGCGAGGAAGGCTCACACAAACCCACAAACTGTCTCTCAAAACCAAACTACAGTTTTTGCAGCAGTAAATTAACATTCAGTTCAGGAGATCATCTGCATTAGAAATGCCAAAACAAACACAAGCTAAATAAGGAGACACTAATGATGGAAGCTAGATCCTAAAATCTGTTTTGTTCTGGTCTCTGACAATTAGAGAGAAGAAATATTTCATAGCCTACAAGCTCCCGGGTGAAGTAACCGGACTTAACCCTGTCATAGCTGCCAAGCCCTGACTGGTCTGTGCCCTCCTGAAATACTTAACTTCCAGTTCTCACTGTTCTGCCAGGAACTGATTGCACCATTCAGAGCAATGAACAGTGTTGTCATAAAAGGACATTTTCTATAGGAAGAAAATCCAGGAGGCCGCCTGTCTTCAAGAAGGGACAGAAAATGCCTTAAAACAGCTGTTGGGGTATGACCTGCTTCTTTGCAGTTCACTTCCTTGCTGTGAAAGTACATCATACATGATAGTGGTATTGTTTTTGTTGGCTCTTAAGGTTAAGAAAATCAGGCATTTCCAACAAAGTTCACACTTTCCAGCACACCGAGTTGTTCAGTGATGGCAGAAGTCTGCCCATGCCCATCTACTGGGGTTTGCTGGGCTTGCAGGCCACCTTAGCAATGTTTTTTACAAGTAGATTTTGCTATTAAATATGCTGTAAGCATGAAGGGGAAAATTATGAAATGTGCTAGACAGTACTAGAAACAGAAGTCCTGAGTGGGTTAAAAATAGTGGAGGGAACACTGATGGCAATTCCACTGTAATCCCTTTCTACTATCTTTTGAAGAAGACAATTGGCAAAGGATCTCATCTGCTGTAGTCAGCAACATCAGATAATTGCAATGGAGTTTCCTAGGATGGGACTCTTTTCCATTTACACGGTATAGACTAAGATTTCACCGTAAACGGTATCAAATTTCACTACGTAACCAGCTGAAAGCACCTCCAATCCTTCACTGCTTCCGCTTTATTATCTTATAGCTATTCATATTTGGACGTTTATTCCATTTTATTATCACTGGCACAGTTACACAAAATTGGCACCTTACAGTGATCCTTATGCATAATCACTTAGACTGAATTTGGAGACTGAGTCATGACTAGCAATTGTTTTGAATAGAGCTTTATTCATTTAAGATGGGGGATAACCAGTTCCAGAAGTGAAGCATGGAGTCCACTTCTTTGATTACTTTGATTTTCAGTAACTGCATTGCTTTAATTTCTCAGCAGTATCCAACAGTTCCTTCATGTGTTCCTGTAAATAATTTTGGTACAAACAGTAATTTCAGTAGAGTGTAACTGCTGGGCGATTACCTCTTTTATGGAGAGACATTTGAAAATGTTAGAGAGAAATGACACTGAAGACTGGCAAAAAGCATTTAAATAATTAACTATTATAAAATAGAAATTTCCTTAATGGTCTGTGTGAAAAAAAGTAACATACACTATATGAACAAACTGTAGAGCACAGAACATTATTTAAGTGGCACAGGCTCTTTATTAAATGCCTTTTACTTCTTGCTGAAGAAGCTTAAAGGTAAAGGGACAAATTGCAAATCTCATGGCTTCTCCCAAAGCTCTGGAAGGATGTGCACTTACTACTGAAGACAGCCTGATTTTTTATAATGCAATATAGAATGCAATTTTTCTTGATACTGATAAAGCCACCAGAGAGGTGCTAAACTCCTTTCCACCAAACGGCAACTTCCAGGGATGCTCATAACCTGACGTTTCGTTCCAGTGAGTCTCAGTAGTAGTTACAGTTGTCCAGCACCTATCAAAGTTAAGTCCTTTGTCACTCTATAGTAACTGATTAGTTTAACACACACCTGGCCATAATGTGAGATTTTCATCAATTAATGAAAATACTTAGTAAATGCTATAATAAATGATACTTGTAAGGAATACATTCAACTGATCTAAGAGATTAAAGGTTAAGACAATTTTAAAGAGGCTATCTTCGCTGGTAAGTCTGGTGCCTCAATCTTCCTTAGAATTAAAATTTATATGCAATAGTAAAAAAAAAAGTATACCTTTTTTTGAGAAAAAATCTACCAATTTTCATAAAGAATGAATAAATGCTTAATCTCCATCATGTGCCTAGAAACCCAGCATCATTCTTCTGCTACTCTTCTGTTTGTAGACAACAGCATTATCCCTTCAACAGTGAGACAAAACCCATTTACTGCTAATAAAGTTAAGCCAGCTTGCCTTTGCACTGTGGAGAAGCTGCCTCCACGTAAGGTGCTGAGGCTTAGAAATTTTGTAGAAATGAACAGAAGAATGCGAGACTGAAAAGAAGACTGACCAAACTAGAAATTTCTATAGTGAGTATGTAGAAGATTTTTTGTCCTTGGTGGGGAGAATGGCTGTATTCTCACAGTTAGATATTACAGTACTAATGCTTGCGATGCACCAACCTGTTCAGATCTGGAGTGTTTTAAGTAGATTAATACTTGCTAAGATTTCCTAAAAAAACTTGCTTTGTTGTGGGTTTTTTTTTCCAATTTAATACATTTGATCTTACATATCTTATGAAATATAATATCTCATTGAATTGAGATAGAAATACAAACTAAATTACATTAAATCACAGGTGTTTTAGTTCTCTGGTTGGTAGTGCAGTCATACATCTAATATAATTAGGTAATAAACATATATTAGTATATTTGAAGACCAACACATTTTAAAAACTTGCTCTTTGAGGATTTTTTCCCCAGGTGATATTAGGATTAGTGATGGAATGTTCTTTTCTGCCATGTTGGAATTGGGAATATGAGTGGGCTTGAGTGTTGTTACAAGTCACACTTTTTACCAGTAAGGGCATTCAGGTTGTATTTTGCTTCAATTCTTTTTCTTTGTCAACAGATCTTCCCAATAAATTTTTAGTGTTAAGAAATTTATTTTAACAGCACTGACTGAGAAAATAACACTAAAAAATTGATAAATAATTTAGAAATTTACCAACATTGCTACAGGGTCCTAATTTGTGCAGTTTAGACCTAAAGTTCTCTTAGTCAGGGAGTGTCTGTTCTGCTTCTTTAGAAAATATACAGGACACTGGTTATCACTACAATTGTGCTATAAACAATCAGCACAAGCCCCAAGATTTGCTACAGAAGCTTTAATATCCTATAGTTTATAGTAGCTATTTGTATGCTATACAGACTCAGTGGAAAAGCAGCACTTTGTCAAAATATCTATTCAAGAAAAGCAGTCATGGTTTGGAAATTTAATTAAAAACAGCTAATGATTTTAAACATGCTTCTTTTTTTAAAAAAACAAACGAATCAAGTTAGTGCTTGGGAAATCACATTTTAATGGGTGATTTTTCAGATGCGTATCTTTTTCGGTTGCATAATCTAGAAGCAAAGGCTAATACTCTGAAGCACATCCTGAAGCCCTGTTATTACAAATTTAAGAGCAGAGTCATTCAAGACACTTTCTATAGCTGGAGGAGAGAGATCTCCTGACTTCAAAAACAGGTCAGCCTACCTAAGATGTAAATGTCTTGGTGGGTACTTGATTGTCTTCTTTCACTTGCTCCCTCCTAAGAGTGGCAAAGCAGACTATACACCTAGCTCATGCAACTCACTTGGATGGACAAAGTTAGGTGTGATGAGCCTGGTCCCTGGCTCTTAACATTTAGACATAATAAAAAATGACAGGATCTGTACCTTCTATTCCTTTTAGGAGCAAGCCTCCGAAGAGTAAGACAAAATGCTCATAAAGAGCATAGTTTTGAAACCATTTCTGATTTAGTGACAGGGTCTGGTTTCCAGTTTTATCTTCTCTGATACCTATCATATCTGTCTCTACACAGTCTCAGTTACGGTTCCCCTCAGAAAAGAATATGGCATTCAACAAAACAATGAAGCTGAAAAATGGAAATAAATACATGATTTCTCACTTTGCAGAACTGGCCTCTTCACGTATATTTAAGATTGTGTCTCGGAGGAAAATGAAAATAAAGCACCGTAATTCCTGTTGGAGAGGCTACTTTCAGGTTTTTTATATGAAAAGCCCAACTAAAATCCAATATTCTCAGTTCTGCTGATAGCAGAAAGTAGAAAGATAGTAGAAAAGTAGAACAACAGTAAGTTACTGAGAGAAGAATCTAGCATTTAACTGCTCTCATGTACAACTCCAGCAGGAAAGAGCAACCTCACAAACTGCTGAAATTATTTTTGAAAATGTATGCATTTAAAAACTAGTCACTGCTTCTAATTGATATAATACATCTAGAGGGCAGCTGAATGCCAGACAGTTGTTACTGCCATGAAATTTTCATCTGGTAAGTGTGACAGTTAACATCCTAATTCCATTTGTCTCGTGCTAATGCTGAGTATCAAGAGACCAAATTGAGCACAACTCGTGAAAAACCTGAAGAGAAATTTAATACAGGAATAACGGTTTGTAGCCAGCTGAGATTCACGATTTCTCTTACGTCAAGTAGAAGGATACATGGTTTCAGCTTCTGTTGTCAACACTACAAATAAACATGAATTCACCCCTAATAAGCTCTGCAGGAAGTCAGCTATGCAATCTTAATGATCCTAGACTCTTTTGCTAGAGTATACAGATTGTAATCTCAAGCAGATACCAGAATTTTGTGTGAATTAGGATATCATGCAGAGCAACAAAAAAGGCAACACCAGCTGCAGGCAGTCATTGAATCTCATTGTCAATGCAGTAGTAAAAGAAATCCTGCTCTACCAAAATGAAAACCATAAAACAAAGATAAGATTAACTGGGTCTGGACATAAAGCGATCCCAAACTGCCACCCTCAAATGGCTGAGCATTTAAGATCTTTGGGTAACTTACAAGTCAGCAGATTGGGAGTTGTCTAACTGGATGCCACCACCGGATGTCACTGGTGCTCCCACGACAAGCCACTGCACGTGCATTTATCAGGCTGCACAGCTTGGAAATGGCAGTACTGGGAGTTCGAAATACTGTCATGGTAACACTTTTCTTTAAGTTGCTTTTCACTTTTATCATCTCTCCAGTTTACTCCAGAAGCTGAAATTACTCAGTAAGCCTCAATAATACTTGAAGTGAAGGAAGAAAATATAATTTTATAGCTAGCAAACATAGTGCTGCAATTATCCTAATCCTAACATCATGTTTTGTTTTTCTTTAAAGTAGGTATAGCAGGCCTTCTGGAATATCATCTGTTGTACATACTCTTCTGTCTACTCAACACAGAATTGAAAATTTCCTTATTGTGTGCTAGCATCTTCACGTTCTATCACACCATGAATTTTACTGGCCAGGTAAAATGTGATACATGCTTACCACAAATCTAAACAGCAGGTTTTTGCAGTAGATTGGTCCCAACAGCTAAAGCTGGAAAGCACCAAACTTTATGCATTTACTGTTATCTTGCTTTGAAATTCAACCATGATACAAGCTTCCTTTCACCTAAAATGATACAGGTATAATGAAAACGGTATTTTTGATCTTCTGATTATTTACTGTAGTCCAATGGCAAATCTAGAAATAGGGGAAATAAACAGCCTTATCATATAAGTTTCTTATTAAAGCATGCTCCTCTGCTGACTGGCTCTGTGAAGGAAGCAAACCCAGAAACTCACAAAGCAATGGATACTGGAGACCTCCATGCAGCCTCTACCCACAGCTAACAGGGCACTTCCCTGGAAGATAGTTTCCTACAGAATCTCTTTTTGTAGATTAATAAGCAGAAAATAAAGGAAATAAAGTGTAGGCATAATGTGTTGGTTTTGACAACGGAATAAGGCTACCAGAGGGAACCCTCAGGTATTTTGCTATGCAGCAGATCCATAAAGGTGAGGAAAGGGGGAACAACATTGAGATGATGAAGAGTGCTGAAGACAGAACACTCTTCAAGGCAATAAGACCTAAGATACCTGTAAAGAATAACAGGAGATCATGATACCAAGTTACTGAAGGTAAAAGGGTAAAATAGCAGATGAAATTCAGTTCTTATAATAGAAAGTGATGAACATTGAGAGAAGTAACTGCACATACAGAAAAACAGGGTCTAAATCAGCCATTACTACTCAACCTCCCCCACATTTTACCATGAGCAAAGTCTCCAAAAGTATCAATCCAGTTCTAAGCAGCAGTCAGAAGGAACTAGACACGGGAATACTACTGGTCCAGTTGTAGCTATGATGAGTTCTACATAAAAAGGCAATGGTAGTTTCGCAGCCAGCGGTATCTCAAATGGGTGGAAAAAACTAAAAAGCCTTCAGACTTTCTGACTCTTCTCTGGCTTTCAGCAGTAGCAGCAGCCTTCAAAGCTTACTACAGGCTGAGAACAGTAATTTTCAGTTCAGCTTAACTATGTCATGCAGTTACACCATGTTGAGCAGAAAAGGGGGTGTTAAGTATGCTAACTCTAATGGGCAGCTTTAAATGAGCTCTCCAAACACCCTGTGTGAACATGCTTTGATGGAGAAAGAAGCCTCACACTGTCATATATCCACAGATGTCACATACAGCCTTCCAGGAGAAACCGTACAGAAAAATCATTTAAGACTAGTAATCCACATGGAAAAATGATCCTACCTCATGTATTTTTCATCTGCTCCTACTACTCAAGCAATCCCTCAGCTTTGCTAAGCTCCTGAATAGGAGCAGCCTCTCCTCACACAAATATATGCTGCCACTGGAACCAGCTAAGGCCAGGGCAGCAAACGCAAGACTTGGTGACCATCTGCACAACCTGCAACAGAAGTGCTGCTCCGACAAAAACCATCCAAACTCCTGAATCTGCATGGCCGCCCATACATTTGATACAATGTACCAAATCCCCTTATCACAGGTGCCTATGTGGCTAACAGTAAACAACCATTTGACAAGAACAAATGATTTTCCTTCTCAAATCAGTGGAGCTAAACCAGTACAAGCATTCTTGCTGATCTGCAACATGGAAAAAGTATTTTAAGGAGGACATATATTAGTGCCTTGCTATTCCCAGGAACTCAAGAGAGTGTGCCATATTACACGCAGGCATCCTCTCCCCACATCTAGTTCACATTCTTTTGGGTGTCCATCTTTCAGACGGACAACAAGCTACAACCTAAGTGAAATTCAGCATGCACAGATAAAGAGATATTATTCAGACTACAGCGAGACATTAGATTCTGCTTCCTCATTTAGAAAACGGTCACTTCAATTTCCATAAGCTTTGCATTCTTTTGGATTTATCTGCTTTCTTCCCCCTCCAGCTCATGAAGAAAACAGCTATCTTTCCTTGCAGCCATGGCAAGGTCACTTGCTGCAAACTGGGAAGAGAAAACTGGCTGCAATTACTGGATGTAAGCACAAGCACTCATTCTCCTCACTTGAGAAACTGAACTATTGCTATCAATTACATGTATTTAGCTTTTCCCTGGCAAGCATAAATGCTTGCATACAGTAATTACAGCTGCTCCAATGTCCCCAGAAGGAAGAAGGGGAAGTAAAATAAATGATAATAATTTGTTTTTATTGCTTTCCACTTAAGTTCTACGCTTTTAATTACATAATGTTACAATTAATAATTTAAAACATATTTTCATTTTTTTAAACAGTTTTCTCTAGTGTTTTGTAAGCTTAGGCCATAAAATACTCAAGCTTTGTAAAAGCTTCTCAAAATCTACTGCTTTGCTTGTGGGCTCAGAATAAGTAACTTGATACTCACAGTTAAGCATCCTCATTGATTTGATTGACCATTTTTCATATAAATACATATATGTATTATGTCTAAGAAATTTACCACTATAATTAATAAAAATGCAGTAAAATATGTTCTTTTATACCATATATGTTTAGCAGTTAAGACACAACTGAAATTTACTTACTAAGAGTTATTTCTCTGTAATAATTCTTTGTGCACATACTAGAAACCACAGTATTTTTATATTCCTTATGTATGCTATATTCTTTTGCAGTCATTAATGCTACATGTTTAGTAACAGTAAGTTAATTATTAGGAATTGAACACAGTATGTAATGGTATTGGTTTTTGTGGAACAAAACAGCAAAGAAATTAAGGTATTTATGTACGTTATGAGAGAAAGCAGCAATTATTCTCTTAATAATTCAATCTTCAATGGAATGGTAACTCAAAACTTCATATAAATTCTTGTATTTGTTAAATGTGCCATACCAGGGAAGATTAGTTGGGTTCATTAACAGGAAACCATCCCTCCCAATTCTGCTGAAGTTCTTTGAGGGAGCCAACAAGAAAATCAACTTACTGCTTTTTAACAGTGAAAACACCCCAATTCCATGCTACTAGGAAAGAAACAGAAACCTCACCAGAAAATGTCATGATGCCATCCTAGAGAGGCTGACATCCCCAGCTTAGGTGCTACAAACATGTCTGGGATTTTCATTCTCCTCCACTCCAAAATACTGTAGGTGGAAGGGTACCAGTGACAGACCCTGCACTGACCGCAGAAACAGTGAGGAGGAACCAGCACTGAGGACCTCACGCCCACACCTCACGCCACCTGCACTTCAGATGTTCCACTTCTGCCCAGCTCTAGTGCAGTGGCACGACTGAGCCCTGGCAGCGTCTCCTCAGCCGAGGATTCAGCTGTCCGTGGGGCCAGACTGAGCATAACCCAGCTGTGCAATCGCTGCTCCAGTTTATTCATGAGGAGCAATAGGAACGCGTAAAACATTACGTGACCTGCAGTTATATGAGGTAAGACAAGTGCAGAAAGCAGCCTAATTACTGAGAAGATAAAATACAGCAGCACAGCAGTTCATGAGAAAAAAACAAAATGGTTTTGAACTGTTAGGTTTTAAAGGTTTAAAGTCCCAACGTTTAGAACCCCAAGAATAAAAAACAGGACTTGGGAGATGGCAACTCAGGAACACTGAATAAATCATCATTTCCCCACATGGCTGATGCCCATTGTGGAACATCAGGACACATGAAACATCTCTTTGAGAGTGTTATTTGGTAGCTTTTTAGTTCTATCTATTGCATATACTAAGTAATAAATTAGCCTTTGTATTCCCAAGCTGCATATATTCTGCTTGCAGAGTCTCTTGAGGAACAGGTTACTCATGCAATGTGTTCCAAAGAGGGTATTCATTTAAAATAAAGATGCACATGAAGCACAAGTTTCACATCAGTTTCCTCAGCAGAAATTAGTTTGTGTACCACCTGCACCTTTATAGGGAAAAAGGAAAATCTGGAGATTGCCATTAAAGCTCACCCACAGTAGGCATGTGTACCCTGGATCTCACTACTGATTATGTAAGGATGTCAAGTTTCTTTGAATTAATTCAAAAGCAATTACACAATCAAGCAATACAGAAATGTCTAAAACACAAGCCCAAAGATGGCAGCTATGATTTGGGAATTCCCAAAGTAACAATTTCTGGGGATAGACAGAATATTGTAGGAGTACATTATGCAAACTTCCCTTTTTTTGATACTCGTCCTTCTTTATATGTTATTTCAAAGTCATGGAGAGAAAATACTAGGCCAGATAAATAGACTATTTTAAAATCTTATGTAATTCCTGTTTCCACATGGTTTCAATAGTATGTATTCTGTATAGAAACCAGTAAATCTTACCTATATGCCCCTTTGGATCCAAAAGAAATAAGCAGTAGTTTTTTCTCTTCCTTTCGTTTTCCTATCATAAAATATGAGCTTTTTAGAGGTGGCTTCTTTGACTTTACTTTGCTTGTCATGTCAAACTGCTGCCTCAGCCAGATGAATGACTTAGCTCAAGTACTACATGGAGGTTAGGTGCTATTATATGTATGTATGCTCTAAAACCTCTTCATACACAGTAAAACCAGCTCAAATACCAGCGTCAAGAAAAGCCAGGATAACCAGGCCTCTTAGTTTAGCCACAATCACACTGGAATACGTCTCTTTCCTGCGAACTCAAAGGACTACTTAACACAGACAATTTCCTTTCAAGACAGAATATTTTTGTACTCTCCCCTGTTCACGCCGTACTAAAACGACAAAACAAACTGAACTCAATCCACTCTTGCGTATTCACCATAAGCTTAAACTTCTAGCATCATGACCAAATGCTGGCTGTGTGGGACACTGTCCCCTCTCAAGAACTCAGTCCTGTAATTACACATGCTCCCCGGAAAAGGAAGAATCAAGCTGGGAACAACTGGGTCACAGCCGCACTACGGAGCTCCAGGCATTAACACAGGAGTAAGTATGGCTGCATATGGTGTCTCAAATAGGGCCATGTACTGTAAAGCAACTGCAATTACTCTTTGGATGTATGAGGTTTGTATGACAGTGCACACAATGAAAAAGGACAGGCCTTTGGTAGACATTGACAAAAAAATTAGCCATCTATGGAAAACAGTTTTCTAAGATATGTATTTTGGTTTTAGGAGGAGGGGAAAAAAAACCCACTGTTCACTCAGGTAATTTCAAAGCCACTAACTAAATCAAATGGATTTTCAGGACACTGAAAGTAATTTTCTCTGATAAAAGCCCACACCAACCCAACTTCTATCGATCCACCTCAAGTCAGTCATTTTACCACTCAGTTTTTGTAAAGAGAAAAAAAGGGTTTTTTCAGTCCCCTAATTATCACATAACCACAAATTTGTTTCCACTTTGAAAAAAGACCAGAGGCAAAAATATTTGTGTTAAGAAGGAATTGTCTAAGAAGATAATTAATGTATGGAAGCATTGATGATCTTTTTTGATGAGCTGGGTGAGGGGATTGAATTTACCACTGGCAAATTTGTGGACAACAAAAAGTTGGGTCAGTGTTGATCTGCTGGAGGGTAGCAAGGCCCTGCAAAGGGACCTGGACAGGCTGGATTGATGGGCCAAGACCAGTGGCATGAGGTTCAACAAGACCAAGTTCCAGATCCTGCACCTGGGTCCCAAAAATCTCAAGCAGCACTATGGGCTGGGGGCAGAGTGGCTGGAAAGCTGCCCAGCAAATAAAAAGGACCTGGAGGTGCTGGTTGATAGAGACTGAACATGAGCCAATGTCTGCTCAGGTGGCCGAGCAGGCTAATGACATCCTGGCTTGCAACAGAAATAGTACGGTCAGCAGAACCAGGGCAGTGATTGTCCCCCTGTGTTCGGCACTGGTGAGTCCACACCTTGAGTCCTGTGTCCAGTTCTGGGCCCCTCACTACAAGAAAGGCACTGAGGTGCTGAGGAGTGTCCAGAGAAGCACAACAGAGCTGGTTAAGGGTCTGGAGCTTATGTCGTACAAGGAGCAGCTGAGGGAGCTGGGATTGTTTAGCCTGGAGAAAAAGAGCCTGGGAGTGACTTTATTGCTCTCTACAACTACTTGAAAGGAGGCTGAGGACAGGTGGGGGTCAGCCTCTTCTCCCAAGCAATCAGTGACAGAAGAAGAGGGCTTAGTCTTAAACTGTGCCAGGGGAGGTTTAGGTTGAACATTAGGAAGAATTTCTTCACAGAAAGGGTAATCACATACTGGAATGGACTGCCCAGTGGGGTGGTGGAGTCACCATTCCTAGAGGTGTTTAAGGAAAGACTGGACGTGGCACTCAGTGCCATGGTCAAGTTGACATGGTGGTGTTTGGTCATAGGTTGCACTCGATGACCTCAGAGGTCTTTTCCAACCTACCTGACTCTGTGATTCTGTGACTGAGGACTAGCAAAGTGGGACTGCCTGCACTGCCCTAACAGGAGAGCTCATATATGATCCAGTGACAGGTATAACTTGTAGTTCCTGTTTTAGTAGACCTGGGTTCTTAAAGGTAGGTTAAAAATTCAAATATGGTATTTCAAACAACAATTACTTGCATTTTAATGTTGTGAATCTATATATATCCATTTGGATTGAATGGAATTATCTTGTCAGCATTTTTGAAAGCTTAATCATGTTTACTTAAGGAGTTGAGAAGATGACTTTAAAGGCTCAGAAAAGTTTGTTGCTTCTTGAAGTTGCAAAGTATATTATACCATATCAGGGACAGTGCTCCAACCTCTAAAGGTCCAAGGGTGACACAGCAAATCCACTGACATTTATCTTCGAGACAGCCATTATTGGAAGGCTTCCATCTGATATTTAACACTTCCAATCCATCCATTTTCTAATTTTACTGATCACATACTTTACTGTGTGCTTTTGGCAATATCACTGGATTTATGTGCAATACGAAGCTTTAAATTATTATTGTAAAATAGAATTATAGAATATCCTGATTTGAAAGGGTCCCACAAAAATCATCAAATGCAAGTCCTGGCCCAACACAGGACCATCCCCAAGAGTCACAATATGTGCCTGACAGCATTGTCCAAACACTTCTTCCACTCTGTCAGGGACTGGTGCTAGGACCACTTTCCTGGGGAGCCCTTTCCAGTGCCCAACCACCCTCTGGGTGAAGAATCTTTTTCTAATATTTAACCTAAACCTCCCCTGACACAATTTCAGACCATTCCCTCAGGTCTTGTCACTTATCACCACAGAGAAGAGATCAATGTCTGCCCCTCCTCTTCCCCTCATGAAGAAGCTGTAGACTACAATGAGGCCTCCCCTCAAGTCTCCTCTTCTCCAAGCTGAACAGACCAAGTGACCTCACCCACTTCTTGTATGGCTTTCCCTGAAGGCCCTTCACCATCTTTGTAGCTTTCCTTTGGATGCTTTTTAATTGCTTAATATTTTTTGTTATATTGTGGCTCCTGAAACTACATACAGTATTCAAGGTGAGGCCGCCCCAGTGCAGAGCAGAGCAGGACAATCCCCTCCCTTGCCCGGCTGGCGATGCTGTGCCTGATGCGTGCCCCAGGACACGGGTGGCCCTCCTGGCTGCCAGGGCACTGCTGACCCAAATTCAACCTTCCTTCAACCAGGACCCCCAGGTTCCTTTCCACAGTGTTGCTTTTCACCATCTCCTTCCCCAGTCTGTACATCCACAGTTGCCTCAACCCAGGTGCAGAATCTGGCACCTGTCTTTGTTAAAATTCATACAATTGGTGATTGTCCAGCCCCCTAATTTATCGAGGTCTCTCTGTAGGGCCTCTCTGCCTCTGAGGGAATCAACAGGTCCTCAAAATCTAGTGTCGTCAGCAAACCTACTTGATATACTTTGCGCATCCAAGTTATTTATGAAGATATTGAAGAGCGCTGGCCCTAAAATGGAAAGTGGCGTTCCCTGTGAAACGCCACTGATGACCAGTGGTCAGCCTGATGTCACCCCATTCACTGTAACCCATTGTGCCCAAACGATGAGCCAGCTGCTCGCCCACCACATCATGTGTCTCTCCAGCTGGACAGCTTATCCAGAAGGATCCTGTGAGAGACAGTATCAAAAGCTTTACTGAAATCCAAAAAGATTACATCAACNTGTACATCCACAGTTGCCTCATCCCCGGTTCAGAATCTGGCACCTGTCTTTGTTAAAATTCATACAACTGGTGATTGTCCAGCCCTCTAATTTATCGAGGTCTCTCTGTAGGGCCTCTCTGCCTCTGAGGGAATCAACAGGTCCTCACAACTTAGTGTCGTCAGCAAACCTACTTGATATACTTTGCGCATCCAAGTTATTTATGAAGATATTGAAGAGCGCTGGCCCTAAAATGGAAAGTGGCGTTCCCTGTGAAACGCCACTGATGACCAGTGGTCAGCCTGATGTCACCCCATTCACTGTAACCCATTGTGCCCAAACGATGAGCCAGCTGCTCGCCCACCACATCATGTGTCTCTCCAGCTGGACAGCTTATCCAGAAGGATCCTGTGAGAGACAGTATCAAAAGCTTTACTGAAATCCAAAAAGATTACATCAACTGGCTTTCCCTAGTCAACTAGGCAGGGATAATTGGACAACTTAGTTAAGTTCTGTAATTTTTTTTAATTCCCCAAAGTTTTAATATCAAGCATCTGTGTAGGTAACTCTTAGAGCAATTTCTAACCCACCCAGGCTGCAATTTTGTGAAAAATATACTGAGGCATTATATAACTCGAGATCAGAGAGGAAAACACCTTCATCCAAACATCTACTTGCAGACAATCATTTGACACTCTGCAGCTTGGGGAGGCAGCCCTACTGGACCCCAGCCTAGGGAACTGATGTAGTCTAAAGCATGGAAGATCTGCAAAGAGCCTGAAGCACTGAGAACACGCACAGACAGGCCCAGGGTCTGGCATCGCTGCAGCGCCAGCTTCCTGAGGTACACTGCTGTGCCATGTTGTGATGTGTGGTGTACGCATGGCCTAAATACCTAATGTCTGAGCACTAACTAACAGTCATAGAAAACAGATGGGTTGGAGGAGATTCCGAATGCCTGAAGCTCTTTTTTGTCCTCACCCGGCTCCTGCATGGAGTATCTGGCAGCTGTACTCTAAATGTTTTAATTTGTTTTGAATTGAACTTCTCTCAGCTCTTGTCCTACCCATTTCTTTTTTCATACTCTGCTGTGACCCTCTCTGCACATGTGGCTGTTTTAATTATGAATCTGCTTGAGTAGGGCAACCCGTGTTTGGCCTATCACAATATTTACCTTTGAGTTCAGGGAGATTTCTTTAAGCAGCCCTTTCAATGCTAGATTAATCTGTTACCTTGTTCTACACTGTGGCTTGCTACAGAAATCCTCTTAAAGGTCTTTAAAATTTTTTTTTACCCATGGTTTAAAATATAATAAAGAGGTTTTTCTTTTAATTTGACCTTTGAATTTAGCTGATGAAGTTAAAAACACTTCCGCAAACTGCTCCGCTTTGTGCAACAAAATAATTCAACCCCTAACAATTGTGTTCCTACATCTCATGAGGATTGTGTAGCTCTTTGAGCTCCTTTAAAGAAAGTCTAATCAATCTGAGCACATTTCATTAAAATCAGAGAAGATTTCATTAAAAATTAAGAAAGAAAATGAAGGCAAAGTCTTTAAATGACCCAAGTATGTGTTACACATATGTGAGAACTTGTGTACACAGACAAGCTGAAGTACAACAAATCTAGACGATGTAAAATAAAAAAGACTGACTTGCCTATTCTCTGATCTGATTATCACTCATTTATTATTTAAATCTGATAAGTATCTTAGTTTGATTCAATTTCATAAATGAGTGTTTCTATTAATGTTTAAGAAGGCATAAAAGTTACCACAAAAAGCCTTTCTGACCACTGCAATTTACGGTTGCTAAAACTAGTATTAAAATGAAATTATTTCATGATAATTTCATGCCACTGAAGTACTGAAATTAATTCTCAATTTTTTTCCTGTGGTATTATTTTAAACTGAAATCCAGACTAAGATCCATCTGTATGCTATGGCTTACTTCCCAATGTCCATCACAACTCCTTCAAACCCCTCTAGTCCAGTTGTTTCTTTCCCTGATTCAAAAAACCAAGTTGGACCACCTTCTCCTCATATTCTTAACTAGAAATGTTTTATTCTAGGTAAATGTTAATAACAAGTAGCTCAAAGCTGAAAAGGAATAAAATTTAATTTTTATTAGCCTTTTACAGGCTTCCTCTGCTTGTACCAAATACGATGTTTGCCACTGCAGCCATGGCACAGTGCATTACTGCTGTGTTTGGCTACACCAGCAGTCCTGATAGCCTGAGAAATCTTCTTGATGTCCCATCTCATTGCCAAGGGACTCGGACAAAGAGCAGATTCGGAAACCTGACAGAAAAACAGTCAAGAGGTTTCCTGATGTCTGGTTTCCTGCTCCACTCTCATTTTATGCCTCTCCAGCTAAGGAGGCCACTATACCTCAACTCTATTTAAATCTGGAACTGATTTATATACTGAAGAAGGCTGAGCAGAAAAATACAGATTTTTCTAAGAAACTGGCTAGCCTGACTAAACTCCGTCCAATCAGAGGATGACTTTCTTGAGTTAATGACTGAACTACAATAGAATTTGAATAAGCCAGACACCAGGAAAGAACACCATTGTATTCATGCTGGACAGAAATCTTCAGAAGCCTAAAAAAGTTCCAGCAAATTGAAATGGGGTATAAAAAAAAAAGCCAGAACTGTGCCGTTCCAGCACAAACAAGATGGCCTGACTTGCTCAGTTTATGAATGAATGAGACAAGAGCTACTTTAAGACTGTCTTAGACTTCAACCTCCAGAGGAATCTTTAACCCACAGGATTTTAATTCTTTCTGGTGCCATCTGCTCTGGACTCCAGTACTGTGACAAAGCAAAATACCACAGAGCAGGCTCCACCAGACAGGATTTTTGCCTGCTCGTCACTTAAGGTGCTTGATGAGCTTTCAGAGCCCTGATAACAACAGGTAGCTTCACACATGCCTCTTCATCAGTACACACCTAATGTCACCAGTGAACCTGGATAGAAAAACCCCTACAATATGCATCCCATGAGGTGGCTTAATGATTTTCACTCAGATTAAACCCGACATATCTATCAGTTTACCCCACTGTCCTCAGGACATTTTGTTGATCTCTGATTATCATGGTGCATTACACCACATGCTCTCCCATCCTTGTACTAGGAGAGCAACAAGCAAAAACCAGACTTGTCCCTGCTTGTGCTTTAGAATAAATGACTTTACGAGGCCTGAGAGCTTTAAGAATGAAATGCAAGGGCAAGAAGAGGTACTAGTTTCATAATGATATACTGTTAAGGACTCCAGGAGAGTTACTTCTGGTCTGGACAAATAAAAGTGAGACTGAAAGATTCCTTTCAAGTTCTCTTAATTGAAATCTTTAAAGATATGCTGTCCCTAGCAAATTCTGTTGTAAGGTCCCCTGCCCCTATAGAATAGTTGGGACAGAAGGACAATAAAAGGACTTTAAAAAACGTATTCTTAATCACCAAACTTGCCATGCTGCACCAAACTGCACTAAAACCAATCATCTGTAAGAGCACATTCAAACTGTGCGGGTCCTGCATCTCAGTACAGCAAAGCCGGAGGGCAATGACACTACATCTGAGAAATGAGGCAGAAGGAGACTTGGTTTGGTGCCTAGGCATGCTCCTTTTCCATGTCTCTGATTTAATGTATAGCAATGGTAAAGAAACAGAAGAGAAGCAGCAAAATTTCCACTCCTGGGCATATGATACAAAGTTACTTAATGTGCACAAACACATAAGAACAGGGATGGTGTCTAGAAACCAGACTTCACAGATAACTTTTCAGAAAAGTATTTAACTGCGGGATTAGTTTTAGAAAACTAAACTGGCTTTTCATAGAATGAAATCTATACCCATCAAAGGAGGGGGATTCCTGAACAACCTTACAAAGAAGGAGCCAACAACTGATCTTAAAATTGAGATCTTTTTGAAAGAAGTTAAATAACAGAATGCTTTCCTTATTCTACAATCCTGTATTTTTAAATAAAATTATTATTAATAAAGCACTAGAAAACACCATGTTCAAAAATTAATTCAGAAGTAAACAAGTAACAATTTGAATTGGGGGGATCAGTCCAGGAAGCAAACAAATGGGTACAGAAATGTTCTTCCACATTTCAGAGCTGTGGATCAACATGGATTTCAGCTTTAAGTCTTTCCTCTTTCCTCCTGCTTCTCCATCCTGGCTGCACAGCCCACAGGCAGCCATAGGACACACTTCTGGCATATGTTAATACGGGGTAGACAGAGAAAAATAATATCGCAGAAAAAAATTCCTACAAAATTTAGAATAATTAAGATTAACTAGTGATTAAAAAAATAGAGTGGTATAGAGATCTTTACTTTCAGATGAATATTTTGGATTGCTTTTTCAATATACTTGTGCAACGTAAGTATGTGGACACAGTCAATCTAGTGGAACATCTTCTAAGGAAGTAATTTATCGTAATTATAGCAAGCATGCAGGACAACCCAACATAACATTAGAAAATTTATCTAGATGATGTAACAGGCCACTGCAAAGTAGTTAAGTAATGTCTCAGGAGAGGGAATTGTTAATTAATTGATTTACAGCTATTCTTCTTCCATTAGTAGCAAATTTTGGGCTAAAAAAATAACAATATTTGCAGTTAGCCATTTCTTGGACAAGACACCAAAAGGAATTTTTCTGTGCTGGTCCCCTTAGACAAAATGCCTAATTTTCATTTCAACATCTTAACTTTTTTCCAAAACTATATCCAGATAATTTACAATCTAAAAATCATTTTAAAATGAAGTGCTGGAGAAGATAATGTCTACGCATAGTGCATAAATCATATCCTGCACTCTTTTTGGGGAGAGAAAGAAGAGAATTGCTTGCTGAATACGAAATCAGCCCAAGTTCTATTAACTATACATCAAAAGAAATTATAAGAGCAAAAACTGTGATTCTCACGGTATAATGCCTTAAATATGTTCAGCATTTAGTTCTCAGCCTCATCATAAATAACTTATAAAAATCAACTGAGTGCATTTTAAGTAGACTGATCTACATTGCACAAGTGCTGTATATATTAAGAATATTATCTACAAAAATTAGCAGGAAAAACCTTAAAGCTACTCTTAAAGTTTTAATTTATCCCAAGCTATTAAAATATGAATAATTTTAAAATTAACCAATTGTTATCTAACTTGAGCCATTTCTGAACTGTCAAAGAAAAAATATTCATCCATTTCTTATTTTTAGGTTGTTTTTACCTCCTATAATACATATGAACCAACAGAAAATCTTAATGGAATACAGGGGAGGGATTTAAATGAAGCAATTTGCTTCACACTCTCTTACACAGTTTGCCTGTAAGATATTCACTTTTAAAAAATGGTTGTGGCTCTACACCACATCACTCTCAAACTCGGCTATTGAGAATTTCTAGTTACATTTTTGATCGACCATAGATCAAACAAACACAACTTGAAGATGAATTTTGGTTTTATTCACTTAAAAGTCATACACAAGCATATCATATGGTTTGATAATGAAGAGGGCATTGACTTTATCATCTTTCAGGTCGTCTGGCTATTCCAGACCCTGGTGGCATTCCCAGAGTCTCACTCCAGTGACAGAGCACACCAGTGGCCACAGCAGCCTGCCAGGTGTGGCCCCACAGCACATCTGAGTTTGCAACCTGCAAAACTGGTGTTTGACCTGTGGCTGAAAAAAATGATTAAGTAGAAGTTTTTTTAAATCCAACTACTCAGTATTCATTAATGAGAGGACAGGAATCGGATCAAATGAGTGAAATGACCACACCCTGAAATTTAACCTTCACTATCAACCTTGCAAATCATCTTAGAAATCCCTCATCTCAGTCTGCTACCCCAAAGACATCACTTCTTCCCCTTATATTTTACTTAGTCATTATCTATAAATTATTATGAATAAATGAAGATTTTATTCATTTATTTATTATTCTTTTGGCTTCCATGAACATACACACCTAAGCCATGGGTTTATATACTATATCTGGTATGCTCCAGCAAAGATGTTACTGCAGAAATGTCTCTGTAATTAGGTACAGTGAGTGGGCTATATGTAACCATTGCAGCTGAGCTCCACACAGAAAGAAATACTGACAAAGATGTATAGAATATTCACAGAAAGAGTTTTGACATCTTCCAGTGCTAGAGAAAGTCATTAAAATCAAGGGCATAGTTATCATCTGTGCTACAGGAAAGTCGTAAGACTCGCAATGAAGGCTCAAAAGCTGCTGTTCTGGATACAACAAAAACTATAATTGAGTTTCCCAACCATTTTATTCCAAATAAAGAAATTCAATAAACATGGAAAGAAAGAAGCATTGCTGTTCTCACATTTAATTTGATGAACTTGAGTAAAACAAGAGCTTAGCATTTTTGATTTGTCCTTCACTGCAACCAAGAGCAGAGCTCAGTCCTTGTATTTATTCCCCTCGCTCAGGAAGGAGGCATTGCGCTGCACTGCCACATGGCACCTACATCAAATGATTCAGTTCACAGCATCAGGCCACGGGGCAGGCAATGGGTGTCTCACAACTGGCAACCTCTAGTGACCAGTCTCATTTTGCCATTTGCTCATTTGGTCTGAGAACCACTGCTGTCAATCACTCAAAGTGCCTCCTCCATCAGAAATTGTGGCTGAAATTTCATTTAACATAAGTGAAAGGTTTTGGATGTGCACAAAAATCAGGCTAAGCACAGAAGGCCACTACAGATGGAAACTGTAGCATTAAATGTTTCCTTTCACCCCTGAAAAAAGATGTCCGGAGGTTTTTTTCCTAAGTCTCATCATAACTTCCACTTTTTAACAGAATTTCATAAACAAATTATTAGTGCAAAATAATAACATATATTTAGGCCTCAGTTGTCCAACTTCTTTCAGGCTAAGAGAGAAAACAAACATGGAAAATATAGAAATGAACAGCACACATTTGCTCCTCTTTTTCTTTGCCTCCAGTCTCCATTACAAATAGCTGACAGTATAAGGAATTCTATAATTCATGGTAAGATGCATGCCAGAACCAGGAAAACAAAGTCACCTGTGAAGTGTCTCCAGGCACAGCAGAGATACAGTAAAACAGAAAAACTCTTAAAAGAGTCACCTTGAAAATAGTAAGGCACAGCACTCATCTCCACTGTGGGGAGCAAAGAGGAAGCACATTAAACCATCCAAGCCACACTGTGGTAGTTAAGAGAATGAAGTTTCTCTGAGAAAGCACATATTTCTGTTTTTAAAATCTTTTATCTTCACACTTTCCCTGTTTGAGAGAGTTTTGACAGAATTTTCTAAACTCCCACTGGACTGAAAACAAGAACATATTACAAGTGCAGAGAGAAGTGTCATGAGAATGGGGATGCTTTTCTGAGCATTTGAAGAGAAAAACCAGTTCAAAAAGAGATTAAACAAATTCCTGGTGGATGGCTTAATCAGAGACTACTGAACACCCACCAGCTAGCTCTGGATCAGGGATTCTCTGAGTAGCTGAAGGCTGGAAGCTGGGGAGGTAAAAGCAGGGGAAGCATTTGTTGTTAGTGACTGTTCAAGCTAGGACGCTGGACTGGGTCTGGTCAAGTACAGGCGTCCTTACGGCCTTGCATTATGCTCCCCAACAAATCTGAACTGTATCCACTCTCACCCAAAATATCCTGTGTGACAAGCTAGTCCTGGGTGTCTCACATAGGTATGGATGCTGTGTAGGAATGATGGCAGCAAAATAACCAACATTACCAGTTCTCTGAATACCACTAAATGCTTACTTGGATGAAGTCTTTGGCAAAGGTTCTTTTCCAGCCTCTGGAAAATAATGGTTCTTTTTTCTCAACAAAAGCCCATTAAAAAAAATCTTCTTGGTCTGGATTGTTACCAGGTTACCAATGGACTTCTGGTTGCTGTAGCCCAGGCAGATCTTTCTAACAGAAATAACAGGTAAAAGGGTCTATATTTTATGTCAGATGGTACTCAACTGTTTGGCATCTCCCTCTTTAAAGTGTTATCTCATTAATGACTGGATTCCAGGTGAAAATTAAGGTAGTCGGGTTTATTTTTAAATGTGTTCCAAACAGACATTCTAAGGAGATGTTGGGAGGAGGAGGAGAAGGGTGCTTCTGCCTCCTTAGTATGTGATTCTAGATACAGCTTCACTACAGCTCCTGTAGCATATGTAAGCAGTACTTTTACACCCAAGGGTGTCTGTGTCTATTGCAATTTGGACTGGTTTACTTCATCTGACTCCATGTCTGAACATGCCTTTATTTTATAGAACATGCAATTTCTAAAAGGATTTTTCATTACTTACTCTGTAAGATTATAGCAAACAAAGCACTAAAAAACAAACAAACAAAAAAATACCCAAAATTCAAACCTCAAAATCACAAAGATGATCCTGCTCTGTAAATGTACAAGTAAGTGACAGAAGGTACAAATCCTCTGAAGAAACTATCACCAATACCAGGAATAGTAACCTCCTGATTTTGGCCTGTAGTTTTGACTCATGGAATAACCCAGAAGGTCCTGAGGAGTTTGGCTGCATCCCAGTGGCCTGCAATCACCTGCATATGGACAGCTCTACTGCCCAGAATCTCCACAGCACCACACACAGCAGCTTGTTTGGCCGCCAGCCACACTGCTGGCACAACCCACACCTTAACACCTGAGAACAACAAGCAGGTAACACCAGGGTGTGTCTGATCTGCCAGTCCTGCCCATGACAGGGTCCCAGAGAATCTGGCCACGATGCTGCCCCATACTTCCCAAGAACACCCTGTCCTTACAGAATTTGGGGATTTTGGAACTTTTCGCATCAGAGTTAGCAGCTTTCTGCCTAAGAGCCTTTAATGGATTGCTACTCTGCAAATTTGTCTCATCACTTTCTCAGCCTGTATAACATTTTGCACCTATACACTCTGCAGCAATAACACAAACAGTTTAACTGTTCCTTAAATAAAAAACCCCTTTCTTTTGCTTATTCTGAAGCTTGTCTCACTACAGAGCAAGATTTGAATGAAATAATTACAAGAAACAGTGACAGTCATTTCATTTTGCACACTCTTCATGCTCCCGTCACTCCACTCACCCATCTGCTTCCAAGGCTAAAGACACATACTTTACATCTATGCTATTTCATTTGTTTTCAAGAGTCTGGTTATTACACTTCACAACAAAATTCTTCCAGTTTTATGTTTCTTGCAATGTCATATCAGGATTCCTCCTCTCAGCAATACCAAAGAACTAATCAGACTAGATATGAACAAATTGAATACAGAAAATTACATACAATGAATCAAGCACTTCTTTTAGGTGTGTCCTGTATATAAACTGAAGGCCACTAAAATACTCTAAAACCAATATGAGAATGATTTGCTCTATATGGGTTAAATTCAGGAGTTAGGTGGTCCAGTGTACAATAGTCAGAAACTTTTTGTAAAATATATATATATGTCCTCTGGTGCTATCAGTGCCAGTCCCAGTTCGGGAAACAAACAAATCTGGAGGACCTAAGTGAAGTACAGATGAAAAAGGCTGAATTCAGTGCCTTGCATTCAGCAGCGAGCTGCTAGTTTTGAGGCAGATCCTGCCCCCACCTCTGCAGGTATGGCTAAAGCCCTGCTCACAAAACTAGGGCAAGCCCTGGGCATGAAAGGAAAAGTATCCTTCTCTTGGCAGGCAGAAACGTCCAGCAATGGAGTATTCCAAATGCAGAAGACTGTTGCATTTTCTTGCTTTACTAGGATCATGAGACAACATGCCGCCTCGTTAGAAAAACTTTATTTACATGGTTTTCCCTATTAATTAACCAGTCTCAATTTTGAAGCTGTGTTGTGGGTTGCAGCTGCTTGTGCACTGCCATCAGGATGAGAACTCTTCTTGCCCATTTAGTGAATTAATCAATAAACTACAATTTCATACAGTACATGTGAAACCCTTGGGATCCTAAAAATAGACTGAATGATAAATTTCTCTTTCTGGATTTTTCCATGCTTCTTACTACTAAAACCATGAAGAGAAAATACACAGGAGAGTATCATACATCATTGGTGTCAAATTATTAATTAGCAAAGTCCAACTTTTCTGGTGGGACAGCTGCCATAGATTTCAGAGCAGCTAGGCAGGCTAGGAGGACAGGAAGAGAGGAAGGGGTAACACGCTTTCCCCGTGTGTTGAAGCTGCCTAGTAAGAGGATGAAGAGCTCATGCTCAAGGGTCAAAAGAGAGGATGATGTGCCCTGGCCCCAGCCCTGACACTTGGGGTGTTTTGCAGTCTGAGATGTTCTCATTACATAACCCCTGGAACAGGGGAGCAGAGGACACAGAGCAGAAAGAGAGGTTAGCTTTAGGATGAGGATTTGAGAAAGGAGAAGGAAGGAAGGAGAGAGAAATTCAGCAGGAACTGACGTACTGGTTTTTCTCCTGGTACCTTGGCTCTGCTAGAGCATGTTTCAATGCCCACAGCAGACTGTTCCAGCAGATTAAATGGACTCCATGCTCACACAGCCTGCTGGGAAGCATCAAGTGCTCCTCTAGTTAGGGTGATGCAAAAGGGGAAAAAAACCCCACCCGCTACAACTGGAACTCACACACCTTTGGCGTGAATAGCACCTTATTCCAAGGTGCTGGAGGAATGCACATATTTAGTCACAAAGGAGACTAGTAACTATTTCTCTAACACTAGCAGCACAAGTGCCCCCTTTTCCTTCCCCAGGTGCTTTCAAATGGATGCTTCAAATCAGGTATGATCAGGGAAAGAAAGGACAAATCAGGTCAGGAGTTCTAAAAGGTAAATAGCGGAACATCCCTATTTTCATTGCAATGTTCACTTCTGGCAAAGACAAAACATTTGAACCCAATAAACAGGAAAACTATTATTTTCTTCTGGAATAGCAGTAGAACTATATAACTATTTTCCAGTAGTTTCCACTGTTTCAAGCGGAGTATAAAACCAATAATGAAACAAAGTGCAGAATTAATTCTATAAATGCAGTCATGATCAATACAATGCTACATTACCATCACAAATGTAGTAATGCCTTAAAAAGTCAGTTTGGGATATCTTTCTGTCTTATGATAAAATAGCACTTATTTGTGCAGGTTAACATCCCAAATTATCTTCCTTTCCATGAAAAAAAAGTGCATAACTCCCAAAGTATGATGTTAGTTAAGGCAAGAAAAGAGATCAGAAGCTAGAGTGTTGGCAGTGGTATCCAATGTGAAGATCTTGAGCTACGTTTAATTCATAACCAGTTCAGGTACAGCTCCTAGGCTTGGCTTACAGCCTCCATGGACAATGTGATTGTCTGAAACCTTAGATGTGGTAGGAAACCAGCGACATGTTGAGGCTGCCATTGCCAGTTGATATTGAGCACCATGAATCCCACTGTAGGGAAGCAGAGGAGCTTACATTTCTCTGCTATTATTTCTATTCATATTGAGCTTTGTTTTGAAGACTCTGATTCAAGTAAGATGTAATAATCATATAAGAGATGATTGTGTTGCCTGGACAAATTGAAATTTGTCCAAATGTGATTCTGCAAAACGAAATAACTGATCAATAGCATCAAATACCAATCAATGCTATCAGTAATTCAAGTACTCCCCATTTGGGATCTTAGACTCATAGAATCATTTAAGTTGGAGAACACCCTATCCTAAATTATTATGAGAAGCTGGCAAAGCTGTGACTGAACAGGTATTCACATAACAAAAGTGCTCATAATGAGAGCATCAAACTCTAGGTCAACCTAAATAATCCTCCAGTCACTCCAAACAGACCACCCTGATAAGATGCGAGGGAATCTGGAACAGGCTTGCTTTTCCTTGGAAGGCTTCCCCTTCTCCATTCTAAACCCTTTTCCTCCTGCATCACACTGAAAGATTTCAGAAACAGCAGCAATGGAACCTTCTTCTGGTTTCCTTCCCATTTAAACTACATGTGAATATAGCAGAAAGGATTTGAATTAAGTTACTCTAAGAAACAGGTTTTCTAAAAGAAGTAAAAAAAAAGTAAAATAAAGCAGAAATCCTTCTGATACTTCTGTCCTATTTGGCAGGAGAAAGCTGTCTGCCAGTTTCCAGCTTACAGCCCTTGGCTGTTTCCCGGCTGAGACTTCTCCCTAAGGCTGTCCCTGAAATATCCTCATCAAAGAGCACAAGGGAACAGCATGCTCTGCCCCAGGAGGACGACAAAGACTAGCCAAATTTGTGACCGCTCTGCAGTCATTCCCTGCAGCTATGAAATCCCACTCATCCCCCACTAAGAGCATTTTCAAAGGGGCCCGGTCTTCCAGACCTGGAAACTTAAATCAAGAGCAAGTTTAGGAAGAGTCTGGTTCCAGCCCTACCATGCAAGGCTATGTATTTTGGTCCATAAGAACAGTTCAACCTTCCCTGCAGAGCATAAACTAGAATCTGTCACAGGCTGGATACAAGGTTCTGAAATTTCTAAGCACTTTCTGATGATGGTGTCTAACATGTAAGTTCATTATTTTGCCTGTCTAATGAGTCAGAAGACTCAGTTTTTTCAGATGTCAGTGTTTCTCTATGAGGAAATATGTCCTAAACTTCCCCCAAGTGTCTGCTGGGATTTCAAGGTGAACATCATTACCAGAACTAGGTATGTACCATTAATAACAAGATTTTCATTTCCATCTGTTAATCCAACCAAATTTTGTATTTCATTTCTAACACCATTTTCTGGTCAGTAACAACAAGTATGAAGTCTTGTGACACAAAAATGTCAAACTGGTGGCATTCATCTGATGTCAAGAGCAGCAGTGACACTTTTACAGTCTGCTGGGTTTCTCCACACAGAAGCAAACAAACAGCCCAAGGGTAATTTATTTCATCCTGTTACAGGGTGCAGTGGGACCAGCCTCGTAGCTAATGAATAAGATCATCGTTCCCATGCCTCTGAAGAAGGATTCAGGATGGGAGATTGGTTGCTGGACTGAACAGGAAAAAACATTGTGGTTAAGTCATATTCCAGCACCCAGAGGAATGGCCTGTGTTTGAACTCCCCATCCTGAAAGGCCTGCAGATTTCTGTGCCATTGTCTTACGTAGTATATCTGCTTCCAACATCAAATCTCGAGGAACAGATTTTGCTGTCTACAAGTATTTTATTTTCTGCTGTATTGTTCCTCCAGTCTCTTGTGCTTTCCTGTACCCATACCAGATCCATGTTTTCAGATACTAAATCCATTTCTAAAATAAAGAATGAGATGTAGCTCAAGAATCTCATCTGAAAAATTTTAAGTAATTTCACTGACCTACATTAATCAATTAATTTATAGCCTCCAGCTCAACAGGCAGGTGAATAATTTTTTTATAAAGTAATCTTTAGCGTGCCAGTGGTTTTTTTTAGTAAAAGCTACCAACAGAAATCCTGTGACACGGGCCTCTCTTACCAGTTTCTCCTAAGAGACTAAAGACCTCATTTCCAATACACTGAAATATTACTGTACTGTGAACAATGTCTTCAGCAAACAAGATGGAGAAGTTTCAGTTCTCTTTCTGCTCAACTAAGTCAAATGAGTTTTTGGTGCTACCAGTGAGTGAAGTTTAACTCAACTCTGTCATCCCTTTAATTTTATCCACAGGAAAATGCTAACAGAAGGAAAACACGCCTATTCTCAGTTACAGATGAAAAATTAGTACTTAGAGAACAGACTTGTTGAGCAAGCAGGTATTATTTACAGAGATATTTTTCTGTTAATAGGCACTGGTAAAGTATCTGTATGTTATGTGCTTTAAATTATTTTATGCAATTGCTAATTTTCAAGTGTCTGAGGATCTATTTAACCAATCAAAAGCAACCCGATTATTCTCAGTGATTATTTCTCAACCATGGGATGAAATGTAAAAATAAATAAATGACTAATAACAGTGCATATTACAGTGAATTACAGGAAAAAAATATTGTGTTATCAATAATTTAGAAGCATGCTCCTGCTTACAAAGATATATGCTGAAGTATTTCTTTACAGCTAATCTAGTATTTTGCCACTTTTGGAACAATGCCAACAGCATGAAAATTTAATATATATTAATTCCTGTTATTAATTCCTCTTACTAATATGCATTAATTCTGCTTTCTCTTTATAGTAACAAATGAAAATGAATATAGAGCAGAAGAAAAAATTTTCCTTTTACTTGTCACAAGGCCATAACTCAGGAGTATGACAGTGCTACTTCACTGCAACAGGGAATGAGAACTGATCTGTGTTCATTTGAGTTCACATGACACCTAAGCATCAGATCTTAAAGTTCCTGATTTTCCTACTAGTCACCCCTTCAGTTACTAACTGAACTGAATGGATCTGCTCTACAGCCCAGAGCAAGAGCAAAATCAATAAGATTTGGTAGCATGCATCAATTCTCTGATTGTAAATGTATTTATTAAAAGACAATTTTCCAGAATTAAGTCTAAGTTAGTTAAAATTTGCAAAGTTGCAGTTTGAGAAAACCAAGTACTGTAATTGAATCTTTGGCTTTATAATGAGAATAAGAAAGACAATATTCCAACATGTTATTAATGGACACTTCTGTCCACATTAAGCTGCTTCTTTTTTTCCTAACAACACCCCTTACTAATAAGATGCTTTCAAGATTGTCCCTTCTTGACCCTTTTCTCTGTATAGTACCATGGATTACTTATTGGTATTTTAAGTTATATAATTACCCAGTTATCTGAGGAGATTGTGAACAACAACAACAACAACAACAACAACAACAACAACAATCTGTTCTTCCTCAAATTACCTATATTAACAGGAAATAATTACTGGGTTGCCTTTGCTTTCCTCTCTTTTTATTCAGGCTGTTTTACTCTGTAGTGACTAAAATATTTATGTACGCTCCTCTGAAAATCTCAGCCAAAGCGACTAAAAATCATCGTCCCTAGGGAATTTCAATGGACCCTGGATACCTCTCTCAAACACCTTGGAAAACCTAGCCATTATTTTTTAGAGAATATTAATATTTCCAATTCTTCACCTTTTATTAATATAGCTGTTTCCTCATTAAACACAGGTAATTTTAGTACCTCACCTTCAACGTGAAAAAAATGAGAATATTGTTATAAGATCCGTGAAACTGTGATTATGGCTGTGATGCTTTTTATTTACGCCAGTCAAAGAATGCAAGCAATGTTCATTCACTGATACATCTGGATATAGTAGCAAAGCATTGAAACAGCTGAGCCATATTTCAGTAAATCACTTATGTTCCGAATTCAGTATTTGAATGTGCAACCCTTAACTGTACATGTGCGAAATTCTCTCTCACATTTACTTAGTTTCCATGATAAATGAAGTTAGGTATTCCCTAATTAACTGAATGAAAAGAATTTAGGAAGGTTTTTTTCCTGCTGTTAGTTATTCTCATTTTTACATCTGTTTTCACGGTCAGAAGCCTGCTTAATCTGCAAATTACGCATTTCAGGTAATATTTCATGGCAGAAGCAGAGGAAATAGAGTAAATCCTCCATGGCAAATGAAGACTGACTAGCATCTTTGCGAGCAGCCAGCTATCATACACATCTTCCTTGTTACTATCATGTGAGCGCCTCACTGCTGTCTCTGCCATCCCCGCGCTGTTCCCGGCCAGAGCTCGCACGCCCAGGAGTGTGATTGCATTCAGCCCACGCGAGATACAGGCTCTGCCAGGGAGGATTTTTGACACCCTGCCCCCCACCCTCCTAGCTACTCCTCTTCCCTCTAGGTGTGCTTTCCTTCCTTCCCCAGGCTTCATCTCGCTGCGAGCGCTGCTGTGGCTGCTGCGGGGGCCGGCGCGCCCCTCCCAGCCCGCGCTGTGACTCAGCATCCCGCAGGCCTCCCTTCGGATCCGGGAACCCGCGCCGCCTCTGCCCGCCGGCCGGGCATCGCCCGCGTCCCCGAGGGTGTCAGCCTGCCCCAGCACGGGAAGGAAGCGTGGTGGAAGGGCGAACCCCCGGGCGTGAGCAGGTGGGGTACAGCTCCCGCACAAGGAACGCGTTCCCAGACAGACCGGCGGGTTCAAAACTGCCGCTTCAGGCCGATGGTTGCTTGTTTTCAGTCGGGCCATACTAACAATGCCTGATCTCGGGTACAGCGTTCTTCCAGCTGATTATTTGGTAATTAACAAGCAAACACACACTGTTCGCTGAGACAAGGCTCCGTATGTGTTTCTGTGCAAATGTGGCATATGGACTCAGGGATCCAAAACTGGCCCATCAGGCGTTATTAAATGCAAATGCAAAATTACAGTGTAAACTGAAAATAAAAAGGCATTTACCGAAGGAAGGTAGGTAGCATCCTGTTATGACTGCCTGTAATGCTTACTGACAATACCTTGCGCCTTGAGATCACACAGGTTAACAGCTTTCAGGTTTATTAAACTAGCTATTTCTCAATACTCTGTGACAATATATCTCTTTGAGAGTATGGGTATGTCTTCAAGTTACTGAACACAGAAACTAACGCATTTGTACTCCTTTTCCAAAAAATGAAGATCTACAAGTGCAAAAAATATTAATGATGTAGAATTTTTAAGCATTTACTGTCGTAAATAATTTATTTTAAAAATGTAATTTACCTTATCTTCTTTTAAAAGGTGGTATCTTTACTGTACATCTATATAAGACAATTTTCCTGAATATATCCAAAATTGCCAAATGTGCAAATTTAAAAAATGTAGATTGCTTTTAATTATTTTTTTTTAATTTCCAGAAAATTCCATAATTAGAAATGGCTCTAATTCTAAGTAAAATTTCTAAGAGTACATAGTTTTCTGAAGGACAGTAAGGACAGACTTGTCTAGGCACTGAATGAAAGCCCAGACTTTTATCCAAAACATTAACAGTATGATCATCCTAGTTATTTACAGGACAGACAAGCAATAGATTCCAGGATGCATTTTCCTGGCACACATTTTACTGTAGCTTGCAAATGTTAGAGAAAATGTACAGAAAGAGGGAAAAAGTCAATGCAGTATCGTTGTCATTATTCAGTTAGGACCTCTAATGAAATAGATCATGTTATTATATTGATCCCCTCAGTGACTGTCCTGCCCCTCCCCACAACGCAGTCATCTATAGCAGACAAAAATTGATCAGAAATGTACACTCTTGAACAAACTGCAGGATTCCAACACAGTATTTAGTCTCAGCAAAATTTAAACCATTTAAATATAATCAGACTAGTAACATCTCTGCAGCTATATCCACCTGAGAATCCTGACTCTGCATTCCAGCCCAGGTATCTGAGTCAATGTAACCACACTGCATCATCATAATCCTGTCTCAGCATATTCCCTCTACTGCACTCAAATCCACAAATAAAAAATACCCCTTTTTACCTTAGATGGTGAATTCCTTCTTGTGCTTTTGTTCATAATAACTATTCCAAGTTTGCATCTTTGAAAAAATACAAGGATGGTTACACCAATAAACTTCGCAATCCTCTCCTGCGGCAGAAAGCAAATTACAAAAAAAAAAAAAAAGACTTCAAACTGTGACCTCAGAGCAGAGCACAGCCGTTAGCATCCCTCAGCCAACCTTCAGCAGAAAGCAGGTTTAGACAGCAGGAAAACTGGCTCTGTACATGGCTGCAAAGCTTTCAAATCAAGCATTCTATGGTGTAAGCTTGGGGATTTATATCTTCTTAAATAGGCCGTCCCACTCAATGCTGCTTGTGTGCATGAAAATATGAAGCATTTCACTGCAGTCACTTTATGCAAGAAACTACCCCAGTCATCTTTACAATCTCTCTCACTATGCTCTGAGACTAAAGAATGAGGAGAGCATGCATAATTCATGCATTAAAATTTTCTGTGCACTTCCTGCAGCAACTGTTACATCCAGTAATGGGGTATTGATCAGCTCATCGCTAAAACAATTGGGGCTGGGCAATTGCTTTGCTGCAACAAACAATATTCCATCCAAAACAGGATGCAGACACAGGCTTCCCCCTGCAGCACTCAAACGTAACTCCAACATACATGGCATGGTATTTACATATTGCAGAGTGTTTAATGTGGACTCTGCATTTCTTTGACCTCCAAAAAACGCTGCGTTATCCGAGCCTTTTATTTGAAGTCTGTATTCCCTGCAGACTGTTTCTCCTTTAACTCTGTGCAGCATGAGAAGCAAGTGTGTTTTCCTAACCCCATGTTCAAAGGACAGTGAACCTCTGAAAGCATGGGGCAGATGTAAAAGCTTTCTACCCCATGGCACATTCTTTGCCCCATACACATCTGAACCATGTTTGTACCAGGAAACAAGTCCGTTCTCACTTGAATCCTTTTATTAGAGAGCATGTATTATATTCTGTCTGCATAGACACACACATATCATTTTTGTCTAGCACAACTCACATAATTTGTATCTGCCAGATCAATTAAAACACATCCCAGAGTTTCCACCTCTTCCCACAGATCTGAACATCTTCCAGCCTTTTCAGCATACTCCTTTTTCTTGCACCCTGTCATTTAAACAAGCTTCATCAACAGTATATCAACCCTGTCTTCAGCCCCTGTGTTCAGCAGCCTCTGGGCATTCCCAGTGTCTGACTTGCCACGTGCTTCTCCTCCCATACACAGGAAAACCACAACTGCCACTGTTTCACAAGAAAAAGATCAGAGAGGCAAGATGGACAAAAGGAAAACATAAAGTCATGACTGAGGTGAAACTCCAAAGCAGCATTTAAAAATAAAATAACAAGGCTCTTTGATTACCATTACCCTGGTGTTGCCAAACAGCATAGTCGCTGGTGTGTTAACCGCACAGACCTGTAGTTTCCCAAAAGCCATGGAATCATTCCTGACCCTTGACAGGGTTTGGGTCTGGTCTTTAATCACTAAAATACATCGTCATTACTAACTTAAAGAACTCTTATTGAGGTTTGCTAAAAGATATTCAAGAGGTTAATAAGACCTATAGTAATTATTCATTCCTGGCAAAACAAAAAATCTTGACGGAACTTCAGCACGAACAGAGACACTCACATATTGATGAAAACCTGAATCTGGGCTAAACTATCAACTCCCCTGCAACTGTACACATTTAGAGTCCTCCCAAGTAAGTTAATGGAAAATTGTCTGGAGCAAGCAGGATTTGGCATACAGTCTGGAAACCTGAATGAATAGAGGCTTTTTCAGCAGAAATTCGGGAAGAAGTTTTTCTTTGTTTGTCTCTCACCAAAGCAATCACCTTTCAGTACACCCAGTGTCTACTGCTTTCCCTTATGCTAAGGCATGCCCATACATTTCAGTGGGCTGGCAAATGTGTCACCAAGAAATTCCTGTATGTCTATCTGGTACATCCATTCTCAACAGCTATCAAGGCTATACTATAACAGCAGTTAATCACTACTTTGGGATACATCAAAATCAGCAGTTTAGTTTGTCACATTCTTCAACCATTACTATACTGAGTGCTGGGTCACAATAAACTCTGACAAGCATTAAGCTAGAAGTTACAAGTCATATCAGAAAATGTGATGTTGTGCACCTGACTGCTTAATTAATCAGATTAGAATGGGAATAAACCTCACAGAGATGAGATTTGTGCCCCAGGTCATGCAATCCCCATGAACTCACTCTGGTCTTACTCTAATCAGTTCTAAGTGGGAAGTTTACTGGGAAAAGAATGCTCATGTAGGCACTGCAGACTAGTTCATCCTGCACTTACCATTACAGTGGACATCTCCCACTTCTTGCTATGTTGGGAGTGTGCTCTGCATAGATGTCTAAATTTGGACAGACAGCAGCACATGCCTAGGCAAGAGTAAGATGCCCATTCTCTGTCAGAAATCTGTCAGAACCTGTTCAGCTCTTGTGGTCTATTTATGGGCAAGTTGAATCATTCTTATGTTTGTGGACTGTCGATTAGATTTCTGCCAATTAGGATCAGACTGAGAGCATGTCAATCACATGCAGACCACTCAATTTAGACATTTCAATCTGTCACTGTATCCCCCCCTCGTGGTTTAACAAGAATATTTCCTGGACACAGGGCAGAAGACATGGTAATTATGGGAACGGGATCACTTTGGCATATTCTACTCTCCCTATTCAAGCTATGTTTGGGATTCCTTAAAGAAAATGATCAATTGCTTAAACCTGATTTCATATGTAAATGCCATGACACAAGTGCCATATTGGACAGTTCTGTCCAGAATATTAATCATTGACTCAGAAAGAAACTAACTTTACACATTTTATTATGAGATAAAGTTAAATTACTCATTGAATTTAGAAGTTTGAAATGGAAAACATCTCCATGTGAATATCACTGGTATTGTAATACATCAGTGAAATAACTGTTTGTGTAGAAAAAGACATTGTTAAAATGCCTGCAATACTTGCCTTGTATGTAATATGATTGGTTCCTCAAAGGAAGATTTAGAAGCTCTGAAGAATAAAGTAAGTCTTCCATCTATGAGAGAATTTCATAAGAAGCTCAAACAATACAAACTGGTACACTTTCTTTGGAAAATAACAAAGATAAGAAGGGTTTTACAATTTAGAAAGGCAAGAGCTAGAAACTGGACAAACTAGTGTTTTCTTGAAGTTACTGGTGTCAGCACAGGTATGAGTGATATAGGTGTATTTCATTACACTGAATTTCATTATAGCCTAGGTATTTCGCTGTGTTAGACATGCATCCCAAAAAAGTCTGACAATCCATGCAGACAGAAGCTTTGACTATCTGACAATCCACGCTGATTGCCTTCTCTGTCTATTTAATTGTATTTTTAGCATTCCTGATTTACTAATGATGAAAAGGAGATAATGAAAATGCCCTGCTCTCCTTGCTTTATTCCTCCTGTTCTACACTTCTCATGTAAATGAGACATTCCCATTTCCACTATGCCTAGATGGAAGTCAGAAACCCACAAGAAAAAATACAAAGATTTATCCTTCATCATGAAAACCAATTCTAGTAAAATACACACAGCCTCCCAGCCCTCCTGGCAAATTACCCTTTCAAAACTCCATGGTTGGGGACTTTCTCTTCAATTTGAAATAGGAAAATACTCATGGCATATAAGGTTTTAACACATGCTACACAGTGGACTTTCAGGTACCCTCAATCACAGGATCCCATTTCTAAAAGAGTATATTCTGGGACCACAAAACCATTTAATGCAGACATTTCTTACAGAAATCTTACAAATCTTAATTTTATTTCAGTAATTAGTTTTTCGAATTCCCATATCATGCACGTCTTTCTATTATTCATTCACTATTCTCCCTTACTATAGTCTAACCTCAGCCTTGATTTATAGAATCACACATACAGGTTGAAAAGATCCGTGAGATCATCAAGTCCAGCCATTAACCTAGCACTTCCAAGTCCACCACTAAACCACGTCCCTAAGAACCATCTCTCACCATCATCTTCCTACACTGAGCAAAGCCCACTTTTCACAATGAATTCTGTTCTCCTTCACATTTTCTAGGTATAAATCTTTTATTCCACCATTAATTTACAACATCCATGACCGTCACTTCAACTCCAGTGCTCAAATCCTCCTGTTTCTACTTCTCTTTCCACATGCCTATTTCTCCAACAGAAACAATGACATAATAGACAGACATAATAGCAATTTGATTTTTTCTTCCTTTGCTTTCCCTTCCTTTCCTTACCTCATCCTTGAAGCACAGAAAATGGTTGTGCTCCATCCTTCTATTTGTTCCACTGTCCTTAGAGCCACAGCCATTTCAGAGTTTCCCAGTCCTTCAGAAACTCTGATTTCCTCACTCCTGCTTCATTCTCTTCCCATGCTTACCACTTTTCCTTTCACAAAGGAAAAAACACCCTAGTGTTTCCCTTAGCTACCAGTACATCTTCCGGCTTTCTTGTTGCTCTTTAATAGCTTTAAACTACTGTGTCAAGTTTCTCTGTTCCTTCCCTGATGGCTCTTACATTTTGCATTCAAAATGTGCAAACAGAACTCTAAACCTCTTATCACTTGCACTTACACAGACCTCAGGAAATGGGCTCGTTTTTCATTTTTCCTGACATGCCAACAGTTTTTCATTTTTAGGAGTTTCTACTTCTGATGTTTTGCCTGCCTTGGCACAGTCTTATCCGGATGTCCTTAACTGTTGCTCTGGATGTCATTCAAAGGAACAACTTCACGGTTTCTTCTATGCTTTCTGAAGAACTTTTTGGTCCTTTTTCCTCCTAAAACTATACTCTAATACAATCTCATTTATAAATTGACATCTCAGTGTCAGTTACTATCTCCTCTTTAGATGCTACACCTCTACTTCAATACTACCTCATTCTATACAAATTGGTATCTCAGACAGTATTTCTGATACTGTAAATTCAAGCATCATCTTAGGCTCCACACTGACAAATTAGGGGTTTTATTACCCACTCCCACAAACTCATTTTGCCAGATCCTTTCTGAGTCACTGTGTACTGTCTGAATGCTATCTCTAACCCAGATCATCCTTAGATCATTAAATCCAGACTTGCAGAATCTTTCTGCATAATATTGCTCACATACAATCTTTTAATATGCACTTAATTAATACCCTTGTCCAGATTCTCATCATCTCAGAGATGATTTAATTAAATTATTCCGAAATTTCTTGTCCTCTGGCCTGAACAAACACAGCACCTAATCAGAGTGCTGCTGAGAAGGCCATTCTTCTGGTACATCACTCCGAGTGCGTAATTTCTTTCCTTGCCTCCACTTCTGTTTTGGTATGTCAAATAAAAGCAAGTTCACAATGGTTCCGTGGACCACTCTCATTATTATTCTCACTTGGTACTGAACAGCCAACTTACAATTAGTCTTCAAGTTATTTTTCATTATCTCCTTGTTAAATTCTCAGTGAAGCACTTCTATGCTTCCTCCCATTACACTTCATACTTTGGAAGAACTCTGCAACACCTGCAAAGTTGCCCTCCTTCAAATCCTTTCTTAAATCTTGTTTGCTATGATAATTGGAAATTAAATTGACAGCGTGTAGGCTGCTCTGGAAGGCTGAGACCACTATCCTCAATGGCTGATTTTCTTTCTGTTTCTTTGCAGTTCCCCATCTGTCTTTGCCTTTTATGTTATACTTCCACTCATAACTAATATGAGTAATTCTCACTGGGAGAGGGACAGACTTCTTGTTTGTTCAAAGGCATCTCTGTTTGATGACTCTGACTTTTCAGCACTACAGTAATAGAAAGCACCAGAGGGCACAGAACAATAGGAATTTAACCATGACTATCTCATAGAACCTGTGGAGTCAGGAGTAGAATTTGAGCAGGCCCCCAATTCCTACAGAGAAGTCATATGAGGATGAACAAAATAAAGACTGCCAGTTCAGTCATTTATCTGAAAATGTGACTTTGTTCCTCTATGGACCCCTTTGCTACCAATACCTAAACATGTTCCACAACAAAACAACTGCTTGTTCTGCTTTACTGTTTAAGTCAGTGTTCCAAGATATCAAAGATACTAATTATATTAAAATACTTTCTTTACTCATTATTCTGAACATTAATGACATTGAATACAATTATATAAATTGTATGCCAATATGATTGTCCCTGCTACATATAATATACTGTATTCTGTAAAATATCACAGGTTTAAAATATCATACTATTTATTTATAGTTGTATTATAAAATAAAATAAGAATAAAAGAAGATAGTAACCATATTGGTACAACAGACTACAGACTACTACATGTATCAGCCATAGTTAAAGAGTAGAAGAGATTCTATATATACTGAGAAAAATGCCACTCCAAATGTCCCAAGAGCTCCAAGAGCTAGTGACAGATACAGAGCTGTAGAGAGTACTATTTTCATGTTCTCCTAGGCCTTTGCTCTCAAACAACAACAAAGGCTTTATCCAAGATAACACACAAAACTTCCCTCCAAATGGTTTACAATTTTTACAGAGTGATTTACTTCAAATCACTGCTGATCCAAAACTAGCCTCAAGTGCAGAATGACAGTATATTCCTCTACAGACTCTCTGTAATACTAATGGGAAAATTCTCTTCTTCAGGTCTTCTCTTCACGTGTTTTTTTGGTCACATCATTGTCCTTGGGCCAACTGCCCAACCCCTATAGCAACTGAACCTCTTAATATATTTTGAGCTTAAGAAACAATCTGTTTGATATGGTTTTTTCCTATATCTTTGATACTGCTGGTTTTGCACTCTACTATGCATGCTTCCTCTATTACGCTCCTGACCTCTGGATTGATTGTTCTATCTGTCATTAGCTAAGAACCCCCTTCATTTGCTTTACTGGTCATCACAGTAACAACTTACATCACTGGATAAACAAAGCAAGCCTATGCATGGCCCGGCAGCAATTTGCTGTTGGGCTGCCTGGCAATAAAAGCCAGACTCTTTCCCATATCCTCATCCAAAGACCTACAAAAATTCAGGGTACACCACAGGAATCAACTGAATTATGTGTTTTGGTGAAAAATAGCAAAAGCCAAGTATCCATTACTGTGAGCAGACATTCAGGGCCACTGCCTGTGCAGAGCATAGCAACAAGTTCAGGGCTGCCAGCTCTTTTTAAGCATGAAGCTCAAGCCAAGCAATGTTTCCAGCTGACTGAAATGCTTTAATGACAAGCCTTTTACCATACAAACAAGAGACAAACTGCTGCATCCAAACATCTTGCTGGGCTTGCTCTGAAAAGGGTTGGGTGGGAGGGGGCCACTGGGTGAGGGCAGGGGCATGGGTAGCCAGGGGCCACAGGCAGCCCTCGCCTCGGAAGCACAAGCCCGTGGCCCCTGAACAAGCAGTGTGGGGCTGGGCTGACTGCAGCCAGGGCAGCCATGGATCCGGATCACTGCACGAGACCATTGCAACGGGCCAGGCCTGAGGTCCTCCCCAGAGCACAGCACGTGTCAGAAGGGTGAGACTGAAATCCTGACAGTGCCCGTTGTGCCCCCCTCTGCCTCTGTCTGCTGCAGCAGAGTGCTCTGCTGAACGAACCCTGCCAACTCCAGAAATCTGGGGAACAGCATGGTCCCGATTCAGAGATCTTGTTGCCACAGGAATCTGATGCTCTGAAAAAATGTTTCCGATGCCAAACCACAGAAACACCAACTTATATTCTCTCTGCAAATTAATACTCATAAAAAAGTACATGACAGTCAAAAGGCATTTTCTCCTGCTCCCTTTGTAATCTGCACATTTGGATTTTTATCTGTTTTCTACTCAGTCTGCAAACTCCGAGAGAGCATATTATATAGCTGCTTTTTTAGAGTGGACTGCTGTCCTTATCGTTGCACTGATGGAGGAAATAAGGGTGCCTTCTCCCACAACGAACCATTAGAATGCTAGAAGAAATATATGATTTACTCACTTAATTTTATTCCATTGCCTACTAGTTCTTCATGTCACACTACACTTCTGAATGAAGAAAATGTCAGTGTGATTCCTAATAAGCAGCATGAGATAGCATTTGGCTGCGTGAAAATCACAGGAAAACTGAAGTGGGAGGCCAGTATTTAATCTGCATCCTCATGTGAGACATACTTCCCAGTCAGTACCACCAAGTATTTTCAAATGCAGGTCAACCTAGATCAGTAGCTTGCCAGTAAAGAAGCAAAAGTGACACAAAATAGACAGAAAGCCTCCTACTTCTGTTCCAGCAACAGCCTGCATTGTCAGTGACAATCATCCTCTGCTATTCACCACCAGCCCTTTCTCCTCTTTGCCAGACCATGGCTTTTGACTTTTTCATCTATATTTGTTCACAGTTCTCTGAATCAACAGTTCCATCACACAGCACACAGCACTAGCTCCATCTGACCAGAGAAAATAAAAATACAAATAGAGAAAAGAAGTTCTTTCCAGCTTGGGAACAACTGTGTTCCTCCAAATAAAAACCAAATCAGACATTTGGGTTCTCCTAGGAAGGATCTTCCCCTGCAATAATATGCATTCCCAAAGGCAGGAACAATCATGTTTCTAATCTTCCACTTTCTCCTTAGAAATGCACTGTGAGAAATTGCTAACTGCAAATGAAGAGACAATATGAAATGAGGAGCTGTAAATATCATAGATTGCAGGGAGAAGAGCCTAGCAATTAATTGAAGTAGAAAACTCTGTTATCGCTGAGAATTTACTGGAAAATCAATTAAATACGTAAATTTTCACCTTTGGGGGAAAACACAAAACTAAGCCAGACCAGGATTATAAATTCTATAAAAAGTGGGAATAAGAAGCCCTCTTTCCTTTAACCCTTATTTTCTAACCTGTATCAATGCAATTGTTTATGTGACTTATTACTTCCCCCTCTCCAAACTGTAGTCCTGCATAAACTTTTTGGGGTTTTATGTGATTTTTTTTCAACAAAAGGCAGATTTCACCAGCACATACAAAATAGGCTATTTTCATAGAGTGATGCTGAAATCTGAATGAACAGACTAATGTCTAAAACTTTGTCTGACCAGACAAAGGAATAGCAGACAGCACTTTGTGAGAAGCACAACATATGATATGAAGTACAAAACATAAGCGGTGGCGTCCACTACATGCAAGCTCTTTTGCTTGTTTTAGAAGAAGCTAAAGAAATGCTACTAAAACCAAATTCCCAACTGGGAATTCCTTCTTTGAGGAAGTGTGAGCTCAATTTCTAGTCCCAAAGTGAAATGCTACCATGGGATATACTCAGGGAAGATTGTTTTTGAATGAGTAAACAGTAAGTATGTAAAAAACAAAAAAAGGATACTTTTGAATGGGTGTGGTCTATTTCTGAAAGAGTAATACTTTTTGGTCCAATGATCATAACATTGCAGTTTACTTGATTTTAGCAGCAAAAATCAAAACAAAAAATTATAATACAATATCAGAAATATATTTTTGTACACATGTACATGTTCACCAATTTTTCTTAAAACACACAAATTAAGCTAACCATTTCACAGATTAAAAAAACCAAAACCTTAAGCAACTTAATGCAAAATAAGTATTTCTAGTCATTGGCCAGTGTTTTTTTCTGACATAGTTCCAAGACCAAACATTTTTATTTATATGGTCAATGATGGAATGGCTGAAGGACTGCAACATTCTCCTGCTGTTTACAGAGACACTCAGAACATCTGCACTGAAGTGCAGATGGTCCTATGAAGATAAATTAAAGAAAATTTTCCGAAAGTTCTTTCAGTTACTGAGGTCTGCAAAAACTAACAGCAGCTCCTTGACAAATACAGGAAATGTTCCATAGGAGCTGAATCACCATATAAGCCTAAACACTGTGCCTTATGGGATGCAGAAGTTAAAAAACAGTAAAAAAAAAACCCCAAAACAGTTAAATTACTGCCTTTTTGTAGTTCTCCATCCTCTAGTTCTCCATCTGACTAGTGAGATGAATAATTGAAATTTAACTCTTTGGGCCTTTGAGTTGACAGAAGTTGACTGTTAATTTTTTATTTATTTTACAGTTATTAACAGGCATACAGAGACTATTTTTTTGAAAGAAAAATGCACAGCATGTTTCAAAGGACAGGAAACTGCAGTGAACAGCTTTTAATGGACACGTACAGTAACCCACCAAAAGTGTCTGTGAAGGAACGTAGCGACATAAAAAGTACAAGTATGCAAGTTTTCTAGCTACCCCACATGAAAACTTTAACTTCTGAAGAATATGAGAAGATACTATCTTTTTGTGTTAGCTTACTTGAATATTTGGGGGCTATACTTTTTAGGGTATACAAAAAGTGATGGACTCTATTCTGTATATAAAGCTTTATTTACAGCAGCAGCAGAAGCTATGGGTACTGACAAACAATGAACCTATGGCCAAATCCTGAAATAAATTGCAAATATACCATCTGGCACTTAAGATTTGACTAAATGTGACTGATACAGCCCACCTGTTTTGAGAAGTTTCATTATATTGAAGTTTCACTCAATTTCTCAGAGAATTTATTCATTTCTTTCAAGCATGAGGATGGTCTAAAATAAAAGAACTGCAGGCATACAACTCTAAAAATAAATAACAGTATTTATCCATTAGAAAATTAAATATAAATGTATTTAGTGACCGCTAAAGAGCAAATTAAGCTACTCTTGAACTTAGAAGTGATATTGGCCATATTCCACCTCTTCATCTTGTTTTCAGTGCACTTTCTGCCAAAAAAGCATGTAAAAGTTTTTGTTCCTATCACATTGAGTAATATTCTAAGATAACCTGACAATGAAGGACAGGAATCTTCTGAACAATTCAATTTTGATCTTACCAGTGTATTTCCAGACTACTGGTATGTTATCACACCTTAAAAAGCTAGTAATCTTTTGCAATAGGAGCAAATGCCTCTTACCAGAATCTTCCTCTTATTTCCTAATATAAAACAAAATTGCTGCTGTGCTGCACAAAACATGGAGCACAAATTAGTGACATTTAAATGACTATGCAAGCTTATCAACTGTGGCCAGGGTTTCAAAAATCATTTTTCTAACCTACAGGTTACAATTTTGCCATAGAGCTACTGGCAGTTTCTATAAACTTCAGCAGGACTGCAAGGTTGTTCTAGTGTGGGAAATGTTTGTTTCTTAGTAGTTAGTTATGTTTATGACAAAAGCATAAAAAGACATCTGCTATCTCCATTAAAACAAGCTGAGATATCAATGAATACCACTGTTGCTTTAAAAGAAAACCTAACTAGCTGGGGCTGCCTATGGGAGGGGACAAAAATATTTTTGCTGACACCTATCTACGGCTGGATGGAGGAGGTGGGTTTGCAGCAGCAGGCAGTAAACACTGTCCTGCATCATGTGCAGTAACTATGCTGCTCTGACAAAAATCTGTGTAAGAGACACCCTGCATGGAGGACAACACAGCCTATGTTGTCCAAAAAACCAAACCAAATTAAACACAACAAAACCAAACCCTATGAAACTCCCCAATGACAGAGCTTTCACTGGCTCTGCTATCTCCTCCTCTAGCTCCTTAGTGATGCATGTGTATCTTAAACGATTTACAGTAAAAATACTGTGCATAGTTTATTCTGTAGAGGGCTGAGGTAATTGAGTCAGCTGCTGGTAGTTTTGTTGCACATGGAATCTGGGGCCTTCAGAAGGGAGAGAGGAAAAGAGCATGACTTTTCCACAGGCTTTGCTCACAAGGTGTGAGCAAACTCACAAGGTGCTCTCTGCCTCCATGGAGAGCCTCTGTCCCAGGATGTCACCCACCCAGAAGCTGCCTGCCATACAATGTGGGGTTAGCTGCTGCAGTGGGCTGTACGAAGCTGGGACCGTGTAGCACCAGGCAACTGGGAAGTCCCAGACTGGATCAGGAACTTCCCTGAAGTAAGGAAGGAGCAGATCTGGTTACAAAATCAGGGGGAACAGAGGGAATTGCATACTTGTTTCACCATACCAGAGGAAAAAGCCAGCTCTGCAAGGGCACAGCGGGAGTGATGGGTATTCAAAGCCTTTTATTTTTATGTGTTTACCTACAGCTTTTCTTATTTAATTCCAGTTTATCAATTTGTGTTGTAATGAAACTACCTTATATATCCCATTTGCTTTGAGTACGTCATCAGGTAAGAAAAAGGGAAACCTCTGTTCCTTTTCTTACCTCTGTTCTCCAAACAAACACAATCTTGTCACATAAATGTATTTAAAAAAATATCCTCTGACTTCTCAGTCCATCTTTCTGTTACCAAGGAACACCTCTCAAAATGTAAGTATGCTTGATGCTTTGTTCAGTTTGATATATAGTCTCATCCAAAAAAAGAAGCATGAAACTGCTACTAGAGGAAACCAATAACCAGTATCAAGTGCTCGCAGTTGTGGGACCTGTCAGAAAGATGGCACAAACAAGACTTTATTTGTCACGACATCAAGACCAGAGAACAAACCCATCAGAGGCAAACTGGAGAAAATATGCGTCTTCTATAACTCTCTCTGCAGTGCTGCAATGTGTCTGGAAAGTACATACAGTGTTCATTATAAAATAATTCCTCAAAAACATGTCTAGACATAGGGCAGTACGAGTAGTTGTAACACTGCCCTGTAGCAGACTTTTCCCTTCTTACCAAACCACGTCACTTTTCTGGGTTTTCCTTCAAAGACTCAGACTCCTACCATTTTTAGGGAAAAAAACCTAAACCAACAAAACAACACAACACACACCAAACAAATAAAAACCCAACAAATAAAAACCAAAATCTCCAACTTTTGTGGTTCTCTATTCCTTGGCCACCTCTGTCTCTGTGTGGTACTACAACACGTGACATTTACTTCACATGTGACTCCAGGCAGTCACATTCTCCATACCCTTTCCAGCTTTCCTTACACCACAGCATTAAGCTTCTCTTGGTCACCAACAATCCCCAGACTGGGAGCACTGATGGTGTAGGAAGCTGAGGTGTAGGACTTGTGATCAGAACTGAGGCACCCAAGGCAGGCATCCAAGCCTTGGACTTTATCAGAATCTGCTTCTAGGAGAAAAAGCTTCAGCTCCACATCATCCAACTGGATGAGGAAAAGAGATGAGTTCTCCTGGCTGCTGACATCCAGAAGTCCCCTTGCAATTCTCCTAGGCTTATTAAAATAAAATTTAAAAACACTACTAAGTTTCATTCCATACAAGCAAAATGAGACCTTCCCTGAACTGCTTCAGCATTCAAAATTGCCACTGACAGAAATGGACACTTGCAGTATCTCCATAAAGACTCTTCCCTGCATGTTTATCGCAATGGAGAGTCAAGGATCAATGGTGCATAAACCACCATGAAAGATCAAGTGTGTTAGTGCTACCACTTCTCTTCAATAGTCACCTCAATGAGCTGTACAAATGCTCACAGAAAAGTAAAACAGCTTGTCGAAATGACCCAGCCTTGATTTTGTCACTATGTAAAGTCATTTTTATTCTCAAATTCTCCTTTTCACTGACACAAAGACCTAGATCCAAGATACATTAGAAAGTTCCTAACTTCTTGGTGTCTGTTGCTTTTCTTCCTAGATTTGACAATGAAGATTTTTACCTTTTAAAGGTCAACTCAGACTGCCAGACTTTCTTGCTTTCCTCAACAGGGAAAATATTGAAGATTCATTATCTACTCCCATGTGATCAAAACAGTCCACCTCCAAGTCACAAAGGATTTCTTTACCAGAAATAATAATAATTATTAGTAAGCAAGAAAGTAAATAAATTCCATTAAGATTGTTAAGGCACATTTATGAAATATTGCAACCAATGCTCTAATTCCTATGTGCAGTTAAATTCACAAGAGAATTTACACAGTAATACTATTAATTAATAATTATTGCTATAATTCCCTTATTATGATGATCAAGGAAGCTTTACTTTGAAAGAGGTAACAATCATCTGGGCCCCAGTCTAGCAAAACACTTTAAAATGCTAATTTTCATAATGAAAATAACCAACTGGATTTGAACAGGACTGACATGCTTAAGATAATCTTGGCTTTATTAAGCCTATAATGGGAAAATCAAGTAGAAACACTATAAAAGTACTCTATGAAATCCTGCCAGAACTTTGCCTCAATATTACACCATTATCATGCATTCTCCAAGGAGCTGCTTTCTTCTAGGAGACTACCAAGTAAAATGAAGAACTTTAAAAGGAACTAATTTAGAAGAAAAATATCTATTATGGAGCCAAGGATTCTTAAAACAAACATACAGCAAAGAGCCAGATGATCACAAGGGCCATACCTGGTACTTAAGGCCATAAGGTACCTAAGTATCTGACCTGAAGCCAAACCCCAAACCAAGTCTTCCACATCTGATTCTGAAATGTGGAGTTCTTTTTCTTTACTCAAATTCTCCAATAAGCACTTGCACAAGCTCCTTCAGAAACAAAGACTTGGGGTAGGTAACTGGGTGTTCAGTTGCAATTTATGGAAGAAAAGGAATGAACACAGGAACACATTTTATTCAACATCTTGGTGACATTTGCCTTTGGATTGGGTAGGAGCTGACCACAGTAGTTAGGGTCAAACTGCCAAGCCTCTGCAATCTTTCTGGAGAATAGATTGAGACTAGCCCTGGGGAGAAAGACTTAGGAATGTTTGTGGACAAAAAGCTCAATGTAACCCAGAAATGTGCACTTGCAGCCCAGAAAGCCGAACATATCCTAGGCTGCATCAAAAGAAGGCATGACAAGAGAGCCAAGAGAGGCGATTCTGCCCCTCTACTAGTCTCTGTTAAGACTCCACCTGAAGTACTGCATCTAGCTCTGGGGCCCCCAACATAAAAAGGACATGGACCCATTGGAACAAGTCGAGAGGAGGGCCACTAAGTTGATCACAGAGCTGGAAAACCTCTCCTATGAAGACAGGCTGAGAGAGTTGGGGCTGTTCAGCTTGGAGAAGACTCTGGGGAGACCTTATAGTCCCTTTCAGTATCTAAAGGTACTTACAAGGAAGCAGGAAAGGGAATTTTCACAAGGGCATGACAGAACAAGGGAGAATAGCCTCAAACTGAACTGAACCTAACTGAAGGAGGGTAGGTTTAGATTGGCTATTAGGGAGAAATTCTTTACTGTGAGGGTGGTGAGACACTGGCACAGGTTGCCCAGAGAAGCTGTGGATACCCCATACCTGGAAGTGTTCAATGTTAGGTTGTATGGGGCTCTGAGGAACTTGCTCTAGTGGAAAGTGTCCCTGCCAAAGGCAGGGGAGTTGGAACTAGATGATCTTTAAAGTCCCTCTGTGATTGTATGAAGGGATCCAAGCCCTTTTATCTTACGCCATGCAGTGTGCCTGCCTCTAAGGCTGTGAGCTTGTCACAGCATGTTAAGACTCCAAAAACCTACCTACCCACCCGCTTGAAAGAAGCAGTGCACCTCTTCAGAGTCCCCTATGGATAGATGTTCTCTTTTGACCAAAGACTTTCTTCAGTACACTACAAATTTACAAAACATCACCAGTCATAGTGTTCAGCCTTAAACTGAGACAAGGCTTTTTGGAAGCACAGAACTACTTTTTTTTTTTTTTTTTTTTT
>VZRQ01002141.1:1249729-1264676 GCA_013397975.1 Machaerirhynchus nigripectus
TTTTTTTTCCCCACCAACCAGGAAAGCAGTAGTGGTCAAGGAAGAGTGTCTTTGAATTTCTGTAATAAAATTTAATCTGCTTTCAGCTGCAGCAGAATGAATTCTGAAGAACCCAAATAAATTGTCAGCAATTTTTGAGAATAACATGAGCCACTTGCTGCCTTTTTATTCTTCATTTGATCATGCTCTCCTTTTACTTTTTTCTTTTGCTCTTTTTTCAGAGCAAATTTGCCCTATGGTAAACAGAGATTTCTCCTTCTAAATCAATGCAGAATAATTAGGAATGAAAAACAATGAGAAATTTCACACCAAATCACATTTCAAATGCTCTGTCCACATTCCAGACACTTTCATAATGTAACCTACCAAATTCTAAGTGTGGGTTCCTACCTCTCTTCTCCTCTCCCTGAGCAGCTAGTGACCACCACGTTCTACTCCAGTATACACAGCATTTGGAGACACCCATTTCCCATCTCTCCATCAACTTCCCATTTGTATAATACACAACTTCGATTAGCCCTCACACGTATCTTTACGATTAGATTACTGATGTACCTAAAGCAAAGTCGATGGGTTTCAACATTACATACTTAGAAGCTTTAATTTCAAATCATACCACCTCCCTCTGCTTACCTGGAACATAAAAAACAACCAGAACAAAAGGACATCACACTGAGGAGGCAGAAAACTAGGAGATGTAAAGGCCATTTTAAGGTTTACATGTTGCGTGATGTTTCAACTCTATTAAATATAGCTCAGCACCAGAAAATATGATTACATATATCATTAACTGTACTAAAACAAATTATATTTGAGTTTCTGAAAAGATGGTGCACTGCTAGTGGAACATAAGTGGATTGCCTGACTCATTCGGGCTGAAGGTTAATCCTAGAGATTTCAGAAACCAAATAGAATAAAAGCAAAAATCCCCACACCACCACTGAAGAACATTTCACTAATTATATGCACTTCTATATAGCTCCCAAACTTGAGGGAAATGCTTTACAAAGAAAAACAGGATGACAGTCTAGGTTGTGAAGTTTATCTATGTATATCTATTATTTATTTATAGGTATATGATTATTTATCTAGTATATCTATTATGCCATGTACTTAGCTAGCTCTGGAAGCAGCAGCAGGTGACCTGTCCCCAGCCTGCTGGGAGAGCCCAATATCCGATGTGGTTGTTGCGCTGCAAGTTCACGTAACCGTCCTTCCTGTACCTGCACTGGTGGCACAAATATATCAAACATCTTGAGCATGCCATGGCAGTGTATAGGCTGGCTCATACAAAACAACCTATATTCCCTGGTTTATGACTATGTAGGCATTATATCCCATGCTCCATCATGGTATCATCTCAAATCATGTCCTGATTTGAGATGATACCTGAATGATAACTCCTCTTTACTGTCTTTTCTTCTCCCCCTCTTCTCTTGAGGTGCATCACTTTCCTAACAAATGAAGGCTAGAAAGAAGCCACGCTGTATTTAAGGAGATCCTCTAAATTAAAAGTATGACAGGTGAGGACTGTTGGAGTATGCACATATCCCAAGATGAGGATTTTGGAGTATACCACAGATGGCATAACTACTGCAGGTATCCAAAGCTTAGCTTAATCTACTCCAACATCCTAAGAGTAGCAACTAGGAGCCTAAAGAGAAAAGTGTTTGGATTTCCTCAATGACCATCTTTGTCCTTAACCTTTTCTAACTTTATGCCCTTAAGCACAAAGAAATGTATTCCTCTTAACCTCTATCAGGGCTATCAATAATCTTCGGCTGTTCTTTGGAATTTTGTTAACCTCTTTAGATATAATAAGCTGTGGTGATAATGCCATTAAATAATTTTGCAAAATATGTTTCCCTTTATTAATTTTAAAATACTTTTGAAATAATGATTACTATGTCACTTCTTTACTAATATTATTTGAAAAATTAGGTGGAACTTTATACACATATGGTGAACTTCTGTTAATCTAATTGTAGTTCTCCAATTCTACCTTCAGTGTAAGTATTTCATCTGCAAAATGAACTGTTCTAAACAATTAGTTTGCAAAATAATTCACCTGTGCATCAAAACATTTCTCTAAAATGCCTACCTATTCATATTTTTGAAGGTATTGTCTAACCTGTTCCAGATGCTTCTATGCCTTTATGCTGACAGATCATTTGGCTTGGGTTTTGATCCTAGGTCCTCTTCTTTTCATTATTTCTTCACATTTCATTCAAAGTATTACTTTTTTTATTAAAACTGACATTCTCTAGGTAAAATACCAGTTTTTCTGTGTCCCTTATCTTACCACAGGCTCTCTGATGAGCTGTCTGGCACACTGGTGATTCAAGGAGGATGAAGGCAGGCCAGTGGTAGTCATGTCTCCCCACACCGGGAACTTACATCTCTGACTGCCAGTCTGATGTCAAATTTAACAAACTTTACAGCACTCATAAGGGCCTTTTTCTGCACTCAGCCTGGATAAGATGCATTATTTGATCTCCTTTTCTTCGTTCTGGCTTGATGCCAAAGGCCATTCCAGCTTTTATAAAAGTAAAACTTCTGAACTAATGTTATGCTTTGTTTTTAGAAATTATTCATAGGACTCAAATCCTTTTGTCACAATACAGTAAAAGTAAATATATTGATACTAGCAAAATAAGGACATAAATTACTAGCTCTCAAAATAACACCAATGGTGAAGTATTTAAATTCACTGTGACTCCATACAGAAATCTGTTTTTTTTAAATGGTCTTCTGGAGTGATATTCTTACTGTATTTCAATGAGGAGTAATGTTAATCTGTTCAAAGACCAGACAAAAGTATTTCTGAAGCTGTACATCAGATAGCTGAGCTGTATCTTACTACTGTCAGAGAACAAAACCAAAAAATGGTTCACAGCTAATAATTCTAAAGATAAAATATGAAGCAAAATAGCTTTAGCTACATTAAGCATAAATATACAGAGACTCAATTTCCCACTCATTCTCACCTCTGAGGCATCTTATCTCTAAAACTGTGTATTTGGTGCATTCAGTGGTTATGTTACTTGAAAACTGAAACATGAATGGTGAAAGGAAAAAAAAAAAATGTAATGATTTGTTCTGTGGCAAACAGATGTGTAATGAAGCAAGATTTCCTAACAGACTGAAGTCCTAGTTCTCTCATGTTCCTTAAACAAAGTAATTTCAGCTTCTCTCCCAGCACATGTACTTCCTGACATCTCTTCTGGGCAGGAGACACCACCTGCTGTGCTTAGCCTAGAGGTAGGTACATGCTGATTGCTGCTGAGGAAAACTTATAACAGCTTTCCACTCAGGATGGCACTGATTTGGGTTTTTCCTCTTTACTGAGCCATGGACATCGTGACACTTTTAAGAACTTAATTATCTTCAAGTCTCTCAGAAAACCTCCCTCCTATTAGTGGGAGCTACTACAGCAGTTCAAAAGCTGTTGTAGAGGACTGACAGGCAGAAAGGGGTTGCGCAATCCTTGTTCCCTTAGGAAACAGTAAAATGTTACATCAAATCAAAGTTCCATTACACTTGCAGTGCTGGCAGCACAGGCTCTATGAAAATCTTAGCAGCTTATTAAATTTATTGAGTTATGTAACATTGGACTGTCATAATATAGTTAAATATACATTAAAAGCTTATTCTAAAATGTTTATTTTGAATTTTATATGTACCCTGCACACCATAATTTTTATATATGATGTCCATGTGTGAAATAAGTCCCCCAAAGTACTTAAATTGTATTAATGTTTCTTTTTTTTCAGCTGTAGGTTCTCATCAAAACAGAAATCAATCTAAATGGATGATGAGATACTCTGATCTTTGCACATGTCCAAGGCTGAGCAGCTGGAATACAAACTGACAGTAGTTGATACCTCAGGTATGTCTGAACACAACCCCAGGCCTGTGCCTAAACCAGGCAGAGCAAGGAGCTGGAGCGGTCCACAAGCCAGCTCCAAGAGCTGTTCTGTTAGCTACTCACCCATGAGTCTTCACAGCTTCTACTTGCTTAAATTTTATCATGAACATAAACAAGCTTTAGTTTAACTCTGTATTGAAAGCAAAAGTCAAACAGGATTCATGTCTTGCCCACCCTACCACTATCTTTTTATTGCCTTCCCCAAGGGTGGACTGGCTTACACCAGAATCTCAAGTCTCTGAAATTCTTCTCTTTAAGACCTAGAGTTGTTTAAATATTTCCTTCCTACAACCTACATGACTGTTCATTCTCTTCTTACTTACACCCCTGAGAAACAACTGCTCCAGGTTTGGTTTGAGCACTTTGGACAGACAACTCTCCTTGTTTGCTTCAGGTGGTTTCTGTTCAGGGAAAGCCTCTGACACCTCCTGGTTTCTGCACTTAGGAGGATTTTCCAGGTTCCCCTTCCCAGCCCTGCTCTGTGAGGCTGAGCAGTGTTGCTGGCAACCAGCTGCTTGTTTTACCTGTAAGAACATCCACAGTCTGATTGCTCCTGTCACAATTTCCCAGATGCAGCTTGGCTATTACATGCAAATGCCTCTTATGAAGTGACTATACAAAGCTAAATGAAAGCCTCCTGTCAAAACAGAGATTGTGATAAAGATGCTGCTCGCAGAACCAACACCGAACTCACACAGACGTATTCCCAGCCTGCACAAACATCACTCACTTGGAAAAGTATGGTTTTCCATTTTCTATAAAACGAGATCAGAAATACACAGGTTGCATCCCACACCTTAAATACGATCTTCAAGACAGTTTCTCTAAGAATTGGATATCAGGCGGCAAGTAACTGACAGCAAGTTAATGCAGCTCAGGAATGTACTCTAATAACTCACACATGGTCGACTGAAGCACCTAATATAATACTCGAACTTCCTAAATAGTAGGCCTGAAATATCAATACCATATATTTCACTCTTCCAGGACTTTTCCACACAAGAATGTGACCAGTTGGTTCGGTATTTCTCAACTGAATTTCACTACAAAAACCAATAATGGGAATTTTGTAAAGTAATGTTGCAGGCACTTAAAAGCGCGTGCACACACACACACACACATATACACAACTGGAACATACCTAAGACATGCATGCAGCCACAAAAGGGAGCAGGGATCAATAGCCTGAGCAAGAAGGAGACTTCAGTCATAAGCCACAGCTTTCACTCGAGTTTGAATTTCAAAATATAACTGAAATAGAAATAAGGCTGACTCTCCTTAACCACCATGAAATGAAACACATACCATTGTTACTGGTTTCTATTACTATTTAATTTAAGATTAAATCCTTTATTAACTCCAGTGCATGCTGTGGTTATAGAAGAGAATTTTAATTTAGAAGAATATTTTCATCTTCAAACTCTGTTGTGAAATAGAAGAAGGAACATTTTCAAGATGCAATCAAGTCTGTGGCCATAAAATAATGTGCTGGCACCTGCTGCCATTATCTTTTTTCCCTGTGCAGACCTGGTAGAGAGATGGTAGCTGGTGAGTTTGTCACCCTCACTGCTCCACACCTGTGATTTTTTATGGAAGAAAATTACTCCTTGCTTATAAGATTACTGGATTAGGTAAGTTTTTGCTATGGTTATGAACAGGCTGGTAAGAATCTCTAAGATCTGTAAGGTGTAGATGTGGTTAAAGAGCCCATACTTTGAGTCTTCTTTGCCTTCTTTAGGCAAGCCTAAGTGAAGAAAATAATGTCTGGTGGGAGTTTAGTGGCCTAAAATTCTTTTTTTTAATGTCAGATAATTGAGCATTGGATTTCAGTGGAAGCTATTACTCCAGAAGGATTGAAACAGCGACAGAAAGAGAAAACTGAGCTAAGAAAAACAGAATAAAATGGAAAGGAGGAGAATGGAACAAAAAATCTCAACAGAAAAATAGAGATAGAAAATACTTGGGCCATTTAGATCAGTTTGTATTTCTCAGCAGTATACATACATCACCTTGCACCATTTCATACTTTGAATACCTATTTTTGACAGAGCTCTAGAAACAAATTCAAGTTTCAAAATGAAGTTATCTCTAGTCAAAACAAGAAGTCCCTGCAGGCCACCACCCCTCATGTTTCTACAGAGAAGAATACCTCTAGCAGTATTTTTCTGGCGAAGCAGATTTCCTTTGCCACTACTCAGATGAAAAATGTGACCACCTCTCCAGAAGTGCTCTGCAGTTACAGACTCTGGTGATGGCAGACTCAAGTCTATCAAGAACATCAGACAATTCAGCTAACACCAGTCTCACCTTCAGCTGTGGAAGCCACTTTTCTGATCCATTATCTATCCCATAGCTTATCTCCCGGGAGAACAGCCGACCTGGCTGCTGCCAAAACAGACTCACTGCTTTCCCGTCAGCTCCCCACACAGCTCTTCTCATCAGAACAGCACAGAGTAGACAGCAGATGGTCTCTCTCCTGTCCACATATGATGCGCACCCAAAAGCTGAACTCTTCACACCATTATTTCAACTAATATGAGATTTTTCTATGCTACTTCAGCAATATCACAGTGAGTCATAATCTAATTTAAAGAAGCAACTGCTCAAATCTTGATGTTGTTCCGGCATTTTCAACACTCTGCATTTCAGGAGAGATGCTAATAAGTTTTGGAGAAACTTTCAAAGGTTAAAATAGTAGCCAGGATACACTCTGTATTAGCCAAATACTTTACAGGAGATTACTAAGATTCTCTGAAGCTTATTCTGTGAGAGCAATCAAATATCCCATCCTACTGCATTTACTAGTGACTAAAATGGGTATCATCCAGAAAAGAACAATTCCATTAAAATCTATCTTGTTTGTGTATATGCATTTAAATATGTGTGTATAGAGATGCAGGTTTATGCAGGTTACATTAAAAAGAGATAAGGAACTGTTAGCAACACTGCTGCTTAAATTACCATTTTGCAGGATTAGCAGAGCACGTGTAACTTAGCAATTCGTTATACCTCATCTGCAAAATCAGGTATGCACTACTGAGTCATTCATAATTCATGTTTGGATCAGATTGTTGTCCAGCTCTCAGTTACAAAGTACTATGCTTCTGTTATTCTTTTTCAATTTTGGAATGGTATTATTTTGAAGAATAAGCATGAAATCTTATCTTTAAAATGGAGAGCTATATCCCAAAAAGCTCTCAAGCAAACTCAGCAAGGACCAGGAAACCAGCTGAAGGTGCACTTCTAGTGTGCAGTTTTAGTCATCCTTGAAGTGATAAACAGGAGACTTATATACCAATACATATTCTTAGAATGAATATGTAATTTATGCTTTTGTATTTGGTGTAATTAGGACAGTACACAACGTTAGTGAAGTCATTACTAGTATTCTGCATTTAGTCTTTAAATCAACACCTTAAAAAATGTTTAAGACAAAAGAAAAGTTTCTATTTAGTCACAGTTGTCAAACTTGCCTCAGGCAGTTCCTGAAGAATTTTAACCTATCTGGTTAGTCAAAAGAAAGTTAAGATGAAACTGCATACTCTGCAAATACCAAACAACAGATTTCATACTATCCACAATGGTTTTGTGTGGGATTCATACAGCCTATTGTTTAAAAAGTCTGTAGTGTAAACATTAATCTGTGATCTCAAGTCCCTTTTTAGTGAATAAGCATTTTTAATAATGCAAGTATCAATGGAGCATCTTACTGAGATATCTTTTAAAAAACCCCCATGCACTTCAAATTAATCAAAGAAAGGTTCTATGGTCTGCAACTATCTAGTAATTGCTTTTGGGTCTTAAAATCTACAAGTAACAACTCCTTTGCATAATTATTGTAAGGTCCAGTAAGCACTATTTTGCAGAGTTAGTCTCTTTATAATGAAAAACACTTACTGTTCTTGATGCAAAGTGAAAAGTCACATATCAAAGATGTCAGAGTCCTGCAAGGCCATTTGGCACACTCTATTTTCATCCATATGAATCACTTTTTATTTACTTGGGAAAATTGGCAACACATAAAAGTGCAATAATGTCTTGTCTTGATTCAACTAGATTTCACCACACCCATGATCTAAGTGCCTGACACAGACCCTTCCCTCCTCAAGAAAAGGAGGTGGTGTTTGACCCCAGCATCAAGGCCAGCAGTTGGCTAGATAAATATCTGGATAAACTTCCTCCCATTGGCTCTGCCTAGGGAGTGCAGAGTGTTGACACATGAACAAGGGAAACCTTATGAGCATCTGCAAGTATTCTGCTCCTAATCTACAATAAATTGTGTGGTTTATGCAAACAGTGCTTCTTCTGAGCAAAATACAGTTTAATTTTCTTTTGCAAATGAAGGGCTCGTGGATTATTTTGGGAACTTGTATACACCATCGTTGTTACTTCAGTTACTGTGTTTCCTCCAAGGCCACTGGCTTTTATGACCCACTCTAGCAAAGACTTCTCTGGACAGCCCCCAATTCAGAAATATCTATGCCTGATGCTCAGTATTTGCTGCTGGTTCGACAATGGTTGTACTCACTGCTTTGCAATAGCCACATATGTGCTTCAGTACTGCCCTACCAAAGTCAAAGGATTTTGTCACCAGTAGCAGTAGCACTTGGGAGGTGCCTTTCAGTAACATGCCAGTCACATTTTAACCCCAAGTGGGTGCAGAAGTACTCAGGCATGTTAAGAAGCTGCAGCAGTAACTACACTGAAGTATGCATGTAGCTGCAAACACAAACTTCTAAAAAATAAAATATTGAAGGCACACAGTCCTACCTATTTCACAAGAAAATTAGTGGAAGACAGAAATACAGTTGATTCAGGCAATCTTAGCTGGACATACTTCATCTTTTCACAGTCCCTACGGTGTCAAACACCTGAGTAAATTATAACACTAAACAAATTTTTCTCAACAGAAAAATGGCAAGATAAATTACCTGGCCCATTGCAATGTATCAGTGTATCAATCAATAACTCCATTTCTGCAAATCTGCAGCAGTTTTATAAGATACTGCTGTGCACAGTGCTATTGAAACAAAAATCTGTTGGTTTTCCTTTAAACACAAAAATCTCAAAATCACAATTTACTGCGCTGTTGGGAAAACTGGTGCATATCCAAAACAGCTCACAGGTGAAGACCTTTTATCAAGAACACAACGCTATACATTTAAATTTCTGCTAGTCTGCTCCACAAGAGGAGCAGACCACTCCAACAATACAAGGATAAGAATGTGGAGCAGCAGGAGCTGAGGCAGTTGAGTAATTCATCTCTCTTGAGTGGAATAAGACATGACTGCACTCTGTACTGGCTGGCACAAACTCTTGAACAACAATCTACTATGTGAAAAACAGACTGGCCTTTATACTTTGCTTAGGCCTTTACCAAGACCGTCTTAAAATACTTCAGTAAATTGAAATATTTATATTGCCTCCAATATAAAAGGCAGCTGCATAGTTATTGAAATTAATGTATAATAAGCAGAATCTATCCTATGAAGGCCTTTCCAAGGAAATGATTATTGGAACTGATTCTGGTAATTTGAAAATATCCACAAGGAATTCTGCAAGACTGTTGGCAAGTATTGAAGTAACAGTTACATCCAGACAGATCTAATCTTTCATGCTTAGAGGCATTGCAATGAGGAAGAGACATAGAAATACAACTATATATGAAAAGCACTAGTTTTGAATGTCTAGATATTTAATTAGCTCGTAGCGTACCTCAAAGAGCTTTCTTGATGAGATGCTACAGCTTAGGTAATAATTAACACACCACTGTTACTCCTGCTGAATACTTGAAAAATTATATACTTGCATCTCAATCTTCTCTTCAAATACATGAGAGTCATCAAGCTTGGTCTTACCACAGAATCGTGTTTGTGTGTCAGACAGTGAGAAGGGCACACAACAGGCACCTTGTGCCACTTTCCTGCAGCCTTGGCCTCAGTGCTGAGCTCTACCACAGAGTGCTCCTCTGTGGCAGCTCAGCACGGCTCAGCATCTCTCCCAGACCTGAAAAAAACACAAACGACTGGCAGATCCTACAAACACCAGCTATAAGGTCCCATAAGGTCAGAGAGTAATTGGGAGGCTGCAGTGTTGGGTTCCAGCTGTGCTGCCCTACCCCCAGCCTCTCTGTCATTTTACATGACAGGCACCGTCTAAAGATGGTGATCAGAGCTATATGCTTAGCATGTGACCTGCTCCCTCTCTCCATCCCAGGAGCTCAGGAAAGAGCTGTGCAGGAGACAGGTGGCTTACTCCCAGCTGCTTCCTTCCCTGGGGAAAAGTACTGAATTACATTACCTTTGACCTGCAGCTCAGCACAGCTGCACAGACCCACAGCACCACCTGATGAGCTCGCAGGCAGGTGCCCTCTGCCAGCAGGAGATTAAGCAATGCTATCTGCCACTGCAGGGAAGTGCTCACTCCTGCACTTACACCTCCCACACCTCTGTAAGGACCTTTGTCCTTTATTTTGCTTTTTTTTTTTCCCAGCCAAAGAATAAAAGTAATATTCATCTTTACTGATGATAGAAATAAATTAGAAACAGCAGGAGATTGTGGCCATTTTGAATGAAGACAAAAAGCATCAGGTATATCCAGCTGTTCCTGGGATCACAAGTTCATTTATACAGAACAATAAGCAGTTCTTTAATAACAGAGCAACAGCACGTACCACGCCAGTTGTGGGTTTATTGGTAATGAAGGTATAACATGTACTTGGAAAATTGAGTGTGAAGAACAATGCAACAAAGGTGGATAAACTCTTCCTCAAACAGAAAAGGAATGTAAACAATTTCATGGATCTCATCTCAGATATGCCACAGGTTTCAGGAATGAAAGATCTGTCTCATAAATATTTGCCCCAAGGAAAAAAGATACCCTTGTAAGCACAGAGGGCAGAACCCCTATGAACACCTACTTGCAGCAGTGTGCACTGCTACAAGTTTGAGAAACACACAAGGCCAGCTATTGGCTCCCACAGATCTGGCTGATAAGAAGCTTCACTTGTATGTAAATCATACTAAGAGCCCAAGCACAGTTGTGTAAGGACTGGAACTAATACAGTGCAGTATGATGCCATAGTCATAATCCAACTGGAAAGGCATTGCCAAACTTCCAGAACTCTGATCAGACAACCAGAATCACAAACAACTATTACTAAGCTGCACTTACATCTTTGTTAACGCAGAAACCAGTTTTATAGAATGTAAATAAAACCAGCTTAACAGAAGAGTTAGCTCTCTCCAGAAATTATGCAATAAATCAAGGTCCAAAGACTGAAATCATGCCTAAAATGTGTTCCATTTCACTAGCATTGAACAGTCATGTCACACTATACAATACATATATATTAACGACACAGTATATAATCTACATACTGTCATATATACAAAATGTCATGTCATTGTAATTTAGAAATGGAAAAAAGATCCAGATAAATATTTGACTCTGTAAGAATGAATTAAACAGTAAAACTGGAGATTTTGGGGCTATTTGTCAGAGTGGTTGGCTAAGGATAACTAAAAACTTAAGTCTGATCGACACCAATTTGTTTGTTAAATTACAATTAACTGAAGCCGTATGTGAAACAGAAATGCAAGGAAGTATTTCACAAAAAAAAACCCCAAACTGCAGTGAATATGAAGAATTACTGTAATTTGCTTATATTACACAAATCCGTTGGGTCTAGTCCTACAGAAACATTCAACGAAACAGCTTGTTGAACTATCAGTCAAAGACATCAAGGTTCAGTCTCTCAGAAAGATTACTTTAAAGTTGTATGTAAGAGCTGAAAAAATAAAAGTCACCAACCTCTAATAAGGTAGACTCTGTTTCACTGCAGATCCAGAGGCAGTATCTAGAATTGAATAGAAACAGGGTTCAGTTGTTTGCTCAATCCTCAAGTTTTTCCGTTACCAACTGTTAGAATTTGTTATGCATATTTTCATAATGTTCTCATACAATCAGCTTTTCCCAGATGTTTCCAGCATTCACAAATATGTGCATTTCCAGTAAGTCAATTTTTTGTTTAAATATAGGACATAGCCATAAAATTCTACTAAAATTAAACTTTAAAAGCAGAGTAAATTTGTGTGGTTTTATTTTTCATGATTACACAACAAGATATTATAGACTGCCTTTACAAATTGGCTTGGGTGCAGATTTAGGTACTTTTCCAAGTTATTAGTACCTTATCAGAAAAACTTGATCCTAGAGCTCTCCCCTCCAGTAAATTACACTGAGATGCCTGCTCTGACGCAGGCTGGTATACCGTCACAAATTCCTGCTTTCTCTAACACATAATTCTTCCCTCTATGGTATCTCTTCTGACCCCTCCTTATACTTGTCTCCATCCATCAAATTTTGGCATGCCTTTCCAGAAAAAAAAAAATGTACACAACTTTGGGTGTAACTTCTTTGTCCCAACTCTTTTCTGATTCACAGCTGTAGATGCTGTCAAAATCTCAATTGCCTCTCTTAGCAGTTTGGGAGTAACATCCACTATACATCTTGATCAGTGGATCAAAGGGAGGAACTACACTGCTGTGGCACTACTTGCAATTTTCAAATGTTTACAAGATCTACAGCAACCCCAACCATCATATAATACAGAGTACTCACTTCATAAGTTGGCTAGATAAAATGAACAGATTTCCAGCCAAAAGCTGGGAAAAAAAAAAAAAAAGCCAAAAGGTCAATGATTTAAGTATGTGAGATACGGAATTTTTTTAGATATATAAAGTCCAATTGCTAATTATATGGGTGACATAAAAAATCCAAGCACTCATGCTCCAAAGCTATATTACTCCACAGGCATCTTAGTCAAGGTGTGCTTGTTAGTCTGTTTCTCTTGTACTCTGACTTACTGTACTACTTTTCTCTGTGCTGAAAGAAGATGATGACTGTACTTTCAGGCTCACCCCTTCTCCCTATCTATAAGTTAGTGTACATGTTAAGACACCCGGGCTTAATCCTTCTGCTGCTGCTGACATGGACAGAATATCAGAGTTATTTCCCATCTATAAAATTTCTAGTATTTCTACCTCCTTGTAAACTACTGCTGAGAATATGTGGACAAAACTAATTTTAATAATTTTAACTATTCTTACAGAGCCACAGACACAAAAAGAGTCACTTCGCCATGCCTAAGTTTTATTCTCCATTCACTTCCTTGCTGAGTACATATTTGCATGGTCAGAAGTCTTAGTAACTCTGAAAATTGGTTTTCAACAAAGACATTTATTTCAAGTAGGAAGTTCTTGGAGTAACAAGTTATTGAGTACACGATCAGAATAATGCAATATATTCTGCTATTCTTTCAGCTCTAAATAGAAAGGTTTTTATGCTTGATTCATACTTGATTAGCTGGGTTGGAAAATAAATTAAAACACAGAGACAACCCAACATCAAAGTTTGAGTGGTTTTCTGAAATGGCAAGCATTTTAAGAATGTCAATTTCTTATTAGAGTTCTCTAGGCTATGTATTTTTCTAAAGCGAAGGCTTGAGAACTATTTACTACCATATTCAGTGAAACTCCCTAACACTACTAAACAACAGTCTTTCTATAACTTTCTATATATTATTTTCTATCATCCCTTTATTTTACACCAAGCTCTGCACTTGTTGTTAAAAGACTGACCTTCATGTATTTCAGCTGAAGCTTAGGACTGCTGTGCAATGTAAGAAGCAAAAAAAGGTTAAACAAATCACCAGCAAATTTAGTCCTCACAGTTCAGCAGCTCCCCACTTGCCAGGGCACAGCAGAGGGAAGGAGATGCTCCAGCAAGATTCACTCCTGGTGACTAAGTAAGCCATCTTCCACAGAAAACTCTGGGAACCATCAAGCCCTACTCTTCTTTTGTATTTAAGCAACAGCATGGGAAGTCTCAGTATTTCTATCTGTTGGTACCTGAATTGAGCCACTGAGCTAGCTGGGAAAGCGATGGTATTCATTTTACAAAGACTCAAAATATTGCATCAGGTCTCATGAAAATATAATTTGATAATTTTAGCTCGTAACATAATGAAGACAGGCAGAATATTTTTTTCAGTTTCACCCCACTTTTACCATTAACAGTGGATTGTAGTGATTTGCACAAATCTCTGTACATGAAAATTTATAGAAAAACACACAGAATTTTAGAACACCTTCACTTCTTCAGCCTGAATCACACTGTGAAGCAAGAGAGAGCTGTGATGGATAAAGATTACTGCCGAACTCAATAATGCCTAAGCAATCATAAGGAGACCTTGAAAACACCACTTTCAGAATTTTCTGATCAGAAGAACCCATCAGTTCAGCACCAGGCACTGGCTGTGCACAGCAATGGTAAAAAAAGGCAATTATAAATTAACCTCCACTCAGAGAAAAGCCCTTTTGTAGTACTTGTCATGTATATGAATCCATTGTGGAGGACACTATAGGAGGAGTACGTCATGCAAAACATCACCCATGGACAAGAGACACAGGGAAAGTAACTTTACCAAGCTGACAGACAATTACTTTGTTTATGTCAGAAAGATACTTGTATCTCTGCAATCTACTTAGGAATGGCTTCTGGCTGGAAATACAGTATGCAGAATGCTGCATAAATAAAAAACATGCACTGTTTTTTGTGCATATCAAGGAGTTTAGATATTCCAAGTTTCAAAGGTACACAAAGCTGTTGCCTATCTAGAGATATTAAGGTTCAACTGAAAAATCAATATGCTAGTTTGTCACAGTAAAAAAAATGATCTTGGTACCAACCATTAGACATAGCATTTCTAAAGGTATAAACTGCATTAAAATTTCAGTTCTGACTCAGAACAGTAAGGACTTTTGACATTTTTCTAGTAGTCAAACTGTTAGTGATAATTTGCCACCAGCCTTCCATAAAGCCTTCCTCTGCATTTTCACCTAATCCTTTTAAGTATCTCCTTTCTTCTTCCCACACATACGGACTTTCCTACATGTCCTTCACACGCACACACACACACACACACACACACACACACACAAAAAAAAAAAAAAAAAA
>VZRQ01002141.1:1264707-1328084 GCA_013397975.1 Machaerirhynchus nigripectus
AAAAAAAAGGCTTGAAAACTGGAAAAAAGAAAAAAAGATTATGTAGCTTGTCTTTTTCTTTAGCTCTTTCTGGGACTATTGTAGAAGTCACACCAGTCTTCCTTAAGCTCAGATGTTAACCTAACTCACCTCAAATGCTGAAGGCCAGCCTTAGATTCAGCTGAAAAACAGGTGCATTCACAGGAAGGTATGCACTACCATAAAAAATTTACAAGCACAGAATTATCTACAACCCTAGAAAAACCCCCGAAGTGTAGCACAACAGTGACAGAGGAAAATACCAAAGGCATGAGCCAGAAAATATAAGGCACAGTGTAAAGGAGTGAGTCAGGTAAAATCACTGTTAGCAGCAGTAAACAGAAGAAAAATAATGATGTGGAACTGGGAATCAATTAAGAAAGTGCAAGTAAGCCAGCTGTGGTAGAAAACTTGTAAAAATGTCTCTAAGTGGATTTATGAGAAGGCAGTAAGGGACCCCCACCACTAGCATGCCACTCGTCCTTGCACCAGTGTGCTACTGGCTCATCGTAACCTCATTCATCTGCCCCTCCAGCTGTCCTTGAGAAGTACTGACACCACCAGGCTGCAGACTCAAAGGATGCTGAAAGGGTGAGAGTACCCGAGAGAACGGAACCCGTACTAGAAAGTCTGTGTGTTAACTGTATCAATAACTGTAGCGAGCTGGACTGACATAACAGCTGTATTTTGATTAGAAAGTTAAGACTATAGCTAAAGATAAACCTTAGCTCCTCACATCACTCAGCGCTCGCTCTGTCCCTGTAACAGAGGCACAGCCCCTGCAGTCCCAGGCTGAGCACCAGAGCCCTGCCTGCCTTCAGCAGAGCTGCTGCAAAGATACCAAAAAACACACGTCCAGCTGCCACCACCAAGTTACAATGAGGTTAAGCAATTTTTAAAATTGCTTTGGTTAATCACGGCAACATCTCATCATCTTCTACTGGCTGCAGGCTGTTCCATTAGATACTAAGGTCTGCTAACAGGGGCAACTAGATCTGTGAGCAGTGGAGATCCAAGGTCTCACCCTCCTACAGACAAGCCCATTGCAAACCCAGGCTGTAAACAAGTCAACTCGACAATGCAAAAGAGAACACTGTCAGAGTGCTAAGAGCCTCTGCAATGCTTGCTCCCTGTTTATTCTGATTTTAACTCAGGGCCAAAGCTTAAGTCACTGCTTTTGAAAGGAATTAAAATTGAGTATTATAAGTTATGCATTCATACTGGAGGTGTATCACAAAGCAAGGAAACAGATATGGCTCCTGCCTGGGAAATCACAAAGGCTCTTATCCTGAAAAAATTTATGTATCAGGAACTTTATTCACATAAGTAATCATGCAGGACCAGGACCTTATTTAATCTTTCTTCAGAAACTGAGCCTATACAAACAGCACACAGATGCTGCCTCCACTTTCAATAGCAAGTCATTCATTTTATATCATCGTTCTACCACTAATTTAGCTGTAGTGTTGCTGAGAGGATTTCCAACATATTAAAGTATTATTGAAATAATATGAACCATTTGCATTTGAAGAGTATATTGTCTATTCCAAACAATACAGCAGGAGATCCTCTCCATGTATTAAGAAATCCCTAACTAATCACTTTAAGGCAATGATGCTACCCATTGGAGAATATGAAATTCTGTTCAAAACCTTCTTCATAAACCATTCTTTATGCAAGACAGAAATGGATTCTGGCAAGGCCAAAAAGATCTGCCTGTGGCAAGCTAAGTGTAAGTTTGAATTTCTGTTGCTATAAATAGGAAAAAAAAGGTTAAAAAAAAGAAAGAAAAACAAAGATGCTTGCTTTTTGACAAAGACACAAAGTTTCTTTTTTTTTATTAAACCACCCTTTGTTCTAGAGAATCTTCAAGCTTGTTTTGTTAGCATTGTTCCAGAAATCATATGATAACATAAAGTTTAGTTATATAAGTTACCATCCTACCACATGCTACAGCACTAGGAAACACTGAAAATCTCTTTGTAACGTCCTCTGGGTGTGAGATGTAGTATTCCAAATTGTCTTAGCAGGGAACAAGTTAGGACCACTCTAAACTGCAAGCCCCCTCAATTCAATACTATTTTAATGCTGAAGAAACATCAGAAAACCAAGAAAATAATCTATTTCATAGCTACCCTCACCACCTACATACCATTTATTGACAGTTGGGCAATTAAATTATCTTCTCTAAAAATATGGGAATATTTAAATGGTAACCAATATGGAATTAGTAAATTTTATTCTACACTCAACGTCAAGAAATCCCCTTTGTGCTATTTATTGTTGAGCGGTATTTTCAAGCTCGGATTTGCTGACATTCATGTACCTTTAAATTGCCAGTTCTTTGAAGGACAAAACTAGATTATTAGTTATTGGATTTCAGTGATCCAGTGAGCATGTTTGGACACCCACAGATTTTGCTTATACATTATACCTTGAGCATTAGACGCATAAGATTTTGTGAGGTGTCCCTGTTCTGGCATGTGCTGATTATGGCTGGGATAGTTAATTTTCTGCACAGTAGCTGGTGTGGAGCTGTGTTTTGGATTTGTGCTGGAAACAATGCTGATAACACAAGGATATTTCAGCTGTTGCCAAACAGCGTTTACACAGAGTCAAGGCCTTATCTGCTTCTCACCTCACCCCACCAGGGAGGAGGTTGGGGAGATTTGAGAGGACACAGCCAGGACAGCTGACCCCAACTGACCACAGGGACATCCCAGACCATGTGGTGTTGTGCTCAGCGTATAAAGCTGGGGGAAAAAGAAGGAAGAGGGGGATGTTTGGAGTGCTGCTGTTTGTCTGCCCCAGTCACCACTACCTGTGATAAAGCTCTGCTTTCCTGGGGATGGCTGAACACCTGCCTGCCCACAGAAGTGGTGAATGAATCCCTTGTTTTGCTTTGCTTGTATGCACAGCTTCTTCTTTACGTATTAACTGCCTTGACCTCAGCCCACAAGTTTTCTCACTTTTACTCTTCTGATTCTGTGCCCCCCATCCCACCAGGCTGCTGGTGCTTAGTGGCCTGCAGGGGTTAAACCATGACAGAGCTCTTGGGTTGAGTCCCAACCACAAATGACTCTGACTCCTGTGAACAAGTTTCATTCACGCAGAAGCTGTAACAGCCAGACAAGTGAGATCACTCTGTGCACCAGGTCATTATAAGGGTATATCTATAAAGAATTAGGTGGTATTTCAGTGAGGTACCAGTATTTCAGCTTAACGTCTATTTCCAGTATTTTAATACCAAGGATGTTCTTCACCATGGACCAGAGCAATTACAAGCCCAATTAGAGCTAAATATGAGAAGTGCTTTCCTATTTCACACAAAACATATCAGGAAGTGGAAAAAATCATGTTACTGACTCCCTCATTTTCATGTATTTTATCAGTACTGTATTTGCTCTGAAAGGTAATGGGAGAGTTTGATAAAATAGCTGCAATAGAAGCATTTACTGAAACCAAAAGCATCAAATCAAAAAGGTTCGCCAGAGTGAACCAAGCTCAAACAGTTTATCAAGGACCTCCAAATTTAGGGTTGTCAAAGAACTGTAATATATTTCTCCTAGTACACAAAAAGAAAATCATATTTTACCCTCGAGAATAATGTTAGCAAAGTGCATTTAACCAGCTCAGGCTGAGTTATACTAACAACCCTGTTCACCTCTGAACATGGAGACCTTCAATCCATCACTGTAGAATTTGATAAAAATGTTCCAAGAACTGCCAAAAGGTTCATATTTAATTATCACTGGAATCAATAAAAAGAAAGATTGTAGAAAATCACATGTTCTGCATCATTTAAGCTTCCTGATTCCTGACTTCTGGGCTTCAGAGGCAGCCTGCGTTACCTTCTAAACCCTAATTCATCTGGTTTAGAAAGAGTAATTAATTTTTACTCCAAAGAACATAAAACTGTCACCACTTCAAAGTATGTTCCACAGGCCTGGATTTACCGGGAAGAGCAAGGAGTTGCATCTGCCCTTGTTTCTATCATGCAGAACACCAATTAAACAAATGATCCAATTCTTCATTACAGGCTTTTCAGCTGGTTAGAGCATGCTTAAGAACTAAAAAGAGATCTGGTTCTAGCTCTACTTACGAAACGAGAAAGGACATTGTATCAGCTCCTTGGAAAAACCAAACAATTTTTATTGAGAGTTGGAGAAGCATTGCCTTAAAACTTTCTGTCAGGTAGCAGGATCCTAAATAACTTACTTGGTCTAAGAACTCAAATTGGAGAACAAAAGCACTAATAATTCTGCAATCCTTAAGGTACTAATTTGTTTCTCTGACAAAATCAGATGTGATATTCAAAATACTACTACCACAAGTATCAAGCCTCAGGAATAAACATACTAGTGCTTAAATGGTATGCAATAAAATAACCTAAAAAAAAGGTAATGAAGTATTTGGGTATTTGTTTTTATTTATTGAGCATGGCACTGAACAGAGCCGCTAAAAGCATGATACATTAAAAGCACTTAATTTTTATTTGTGACATACTGTTAAGACCTTTTTATTAAGAAAAGGTACCTGTGTACAAGACACAAGAAAGTATACTTCTAGCTGTACTAGCAAGAAAATATCCTCTTTTATATCTGACTTGTGTTTCCATCTTGCGTAACAATTCACCTATGCATACTAAACCAGAAAATACTTAGCAAATTTTCTTTGCATTTATTTAAATACTCATGGAGCAACATAAGTTGCTGTGTGAGCAGATGACTGAAGAAGCCTTAGATACATGAATCCTGCATCTTCTCCTGTCTGCCTTGCCTCAGTAAGAATTCCAGCTCCTTCTCTTGCCCTGCAGAATTGTACACTATCCCTACAACTGATCTCCACACTCTGTAAACTGCCCTCTGAGTGTCCCCACAACCTGCCATATATCTTGCTTAAGAACTCAGCAAGGTGTAGCAGGTGTGAGTGCTTCCAGCACAACAGGTAACCATAGGTAACACGCCTCCTTACTGGGGTCAGTTGCACTTATTTTGGGGAATTGCATTCTTCCTCAAGCTTGAATTAGAAATCACACAGGTACAAAAGTTACCAGTAATCATCTATGTCTCATTTCCTTAAAAACGGGCTAAACAATATGCAGAACCTTGTTTTTCATTAAATATTTCTCTGGAAAACTAGATACTGATGAAAGCCTTAGCATGTCATGGGCTTTTCTGCCATTCTACTAATGTAAACCTCACATTTATATATAGCCAGGGTAAATCAGGTTCTCTTGGGTTAATTTTTTCCCTTTTTTTAACATCTCTGAAATTAATAAATTAATAAAAGTATTACTTTATGTAAAATTACTTCACTGAGAAATGAACTATATCATCAATTCCTCTCATGTGAGCTACTATCTCTAAATGTCAGATATTAATTCTAGTCAGATACTGATCACTTGCATTGGATTCAATCTGAATTAAAATTTAAACCATTTCTCTTCTATTATGTGCTCCCTGATCAAACTGCCTTTCCACAGAGGCTTTTTTTTTTTTTGGTGTTAAAAATAAACATGAAACAAAGAGTATTTCCTGTAAGTCTAAAAATGTCATCAGTAATAAACATTTATTTTCTTTCCTTACTGCCCAATTTCTGAAATATCAGCTCATATTCTATGTTGAATGATTCAATGATTTTATCTTGGTGCCCAGTTAACCAAAGTTTCCTCTGTAAAATCAGTATATGTATGATTTCATGGTTTGGCAGAATTGGCATTCCAGACCCAGAAAATGCTAATGCTGTTTACCACATCATGCCTAAAAGTCCATCTCCTCATTTTTCTATTAGGCTGGCCTCCTGGGCTTAAAAGCTGAGTTCGAAACCTCCCCATTTATTAGGCATGCAGTCACATCAAAGCCTCACAGGACTTCTTGAATCCATTAGAGAATGTGTCATACTACCAAGGAGCCATCTCCCTTCTTAACCAATACAGCAAAAACATCAAAATACGTATCTTACTATTATGGTATATAGATTTGGCCTTATGATTAACTTTGTAATAAACATGTAAAATCCTGAATAAGCATCTGCTGAAGAGACTGACCTGTGCCCCATACACCAAACTAGATGGAACTATACACTTTTACAGCTGACTACCTCAAAGGAAGGCAATGCTTGAGTGAGTATAGGTGGAAAGGAAAAGTGGATGGAACACACATTATATTTTTCTGCAGAACTCATGGCCACAGTTACTATTTCCCCAAACTGGAGGAGAGTGAGAAGGATGACAACATAAGCACCATTACCTTAAATACAGGACAGTAATGTGGGAGAATAACTGTGCTGAAGTTCTGATCAACTCTTTTCCATTTCTACAAATTCATAAAGAACAGATTTCTCCATTAGCAAAAATAAATAAAGCACTGAATTTTAGGCTTTTTGGGAAGAAAACTAAAATAAGCTCTCAGGGATATAAATGGGCCCATGTAATGAAAAATGAGATTAGGATTGTTATGAAAGCACTGTGAAAGCGTTCCTAATTATGTATATTATGTCATATCACAGAGTCCAGAGAGACTGGGGCTCTGTTATCTCTATCATGTCACACAGCACAAAACAGCTTAGCCTGTGGGATGCTTCCACCTAGCATGTGGGGTTTTTTCACCTGATCCAGAAGATGCAGATCAGCTGTCTGAACAGTAAACACAGCTCCAACAGTCATGTTTCTCCTGTGCTTGCAGATGGGCCCACACTGCTTGGCTGCTGCACACTCTGCCAGTGCATGACAGGAGGTGAGGTGTTTCCTCCTATCCACACACGGACTGCTAAAACTCCATTGCTGCAGCTGCCAGTGAGTCATGAAACTTGGATCCAGCACAGCCTGAGTCATTTCCAAGTGCCGTGCTCAGTCCCCCCAGATTTCATAGTCAGAGGAAATCAGGACAGGCAAATGACAGGTGGGAAGGAATGAAGACACGGAGTAGTGCAATAATTTGTTTTGTGTGTATACACATAAAATGTCTACTATTCTTACAGTAAGTGGATATTTTCTAGCCCATGTATTATGAAACATTATTAAAATTCTTACAAATAATTACAACGAAAGAATATTTAGCTTCTAGTTTGCTCTCAACCCTCACAAGGGAGATATTCTGTGACTGCTTTCAGAAATAAGCTAATGAATTATACCAATTAACCACAATTAATTACCAGTCTGGTTTTGTCCTCTGTCTCTTCTGCTTTACTTTGTTGACAGACACTGACAGCCGTTACTTTGCTCACAGCACCACAAGTGCCCACGTGAGGGAAGAAAGCCCCTTTGAACCCCAGAGAACTTCCTGATCATTACCAGGTTAAGAAAAGGCTATTTACCTTTGCTTTGCTTTCCATCCCTTCTCCTCTTAGTAAGGATAAGGGAATAAAAAGTACAAGGAACACAAGCAATAAATCACTACTGAATATTCATTTCTGATAAAAAAGGACTCACATCCTAAAAAACCCTTACCCTTATGTCAGAATAAAGGAGGGAAAACAGACAAGTCAACAGTGGACTGTGGCCCCCATTTAAAAGAGGACACATTTCCTGCTCTGGCCCATCCTGAGAGTCATGCTACTCACTACCACCATGGACTGAATGGCTCCTGCAGCACCTGCCAAGAAAGGCGCTCTCCCAGACTGTCCTTCACCTCCACCTTAGGAGAACATCAGACTGAGTAAATGCATCTCCTTTTCTACAGAAGAGATTGTTAAGGCAGTTCCTCCTACCTCTGAGGAGATCAGGTCTTACTGACTCTCCTTGACAAAGACAAAACTAAATCCTTTGCCCCTAATCCAGTCTTTGCTACAGATATTCAGATGCCTTTCTATTGCTCTAACAAGTCTTGAAAACTCTTCTAGTGCTTATATCTCCCAAAGAGTAAGAATTAGGAAAAATAAATGCTGATTTCATTATGTGATGCTATGTTTATGTTACAAGGTTCTCTCTTACTTTTGTAGTTATTTCTAGAAAGCCTGCGCCAATAAATAAATCACTTCTTCCATCTGGGCTCTGATAAGGCTTCGTAAAATAATAGCCAAATTCTGCTCTAACTGGAATCACTGCTAAAATTTTCACTGATCAAACTGGATACAACACCCTATAATAACTGTACAATCTCAACAATGTCCACATCATCCTAAGTTTGCCTTTAAAATATGAACTTAGAGAAGGTCATTCATGGTTGCATATTAGAAAAGTACTTCAAGAACCTTTGCTTAGGAAACTCTTGCTCTCTCAAGCATAGTGCTTTGAACCTTGCCCTCCCTGACATGGTCCCTCGAAAGCAGGGAGCATAGGTTTGTATAAACCAAAGATGATGGACTGTATGATGTGAAAAACTTAGATTTATTGTTTGCTTTTGTCCTCTCAGATGTATGCTTATATATCAAGGCTAAGCTTCAAAATCAAAGGTTATATAAGACAAAACAGCTTTAAAGGAAGTTATAATCTGCCTTTTAACACCACCAAAAGACAAACCTATCTGTGTTTACACCCCTGTCAAACTTAAATTCTGTTTGTGTCAATGTTGAATTGTGCCTCACAACTGGCTGAACCATACCTGGTGAACCTTCATGCCTCCTGTAAGCCTGGTCTGACTGGATGGCTTATGAAATCTGGTTATACTGCAAAAGTTAGAAGGCTAAAAGCCAAAAACAGCATTAGAAAAGAACATTGTCAATGTCCCGTGTTCCAGAGATAAAAGGACTTTGAAACACAGGGTTTTTTCCCAAAAACTAAGTGAATTTCTTCAGTGTGATATGAAACATTATTCACATTGGGACTGCTTTACACAACTGATATGCTGGAAGACTTCTCCACGGCTAGGTTACCGGTTTTTATTGCAAGTGGGAACTGGTTCCTCCAATCTATTTCAGATCTCTCATTTCTAGGTTAGAAATTAATTTCTCATGTTTTGTTTATATCGTAATTCCCAAAAATAACTCACATAATGGGAAATAAAAAGGCAAAAATTTTGAGAAGTTTTCCAACTGGAGAATGAGTTTTGGGATGTAACAACTTTTTGAGTCAGTAAATGAAAGCTTTTTGAAGAGGATTTATCCTGTATGTTACACATTCACTAGGATGGAAGTAGAGGAGGGGTAGAGGAGGATAAACCACAAATGAAGACGATGAGGACTTTATGTGGATGGGAATTTCTGGAAGATAAGAATTATTTACAAAATATTAAGGAAGTGCCTGCTACAGGAAAAACACTGCAAGATCTGCACAGATGGTTAACGTTCTTTGCTTACTTATTTTTAGGACCAGTCGTTTAAGAAATGCTTTTCATTTTCTTTCCTGGTCTACTTCCCCTAATTATATATTTTTGATTAAAAACTCCCCCCAAAAAAACCTTGTTTCCATTTGCCTGAGTGGACCAACCTGCTTGTTCTTTTATTGTTTTTATTTTATTAAGGAAGCCTTAACAATAAAAATGAGCAGACCATGTTTTTCTCAAATTTAATTTCTGCTGTGCTTTTTCTTTTTCATAGCTTGGAGAATGAGGGAGGGAAATAACTGCCCAACTCCTATGTCTATCCAGTATGGTTACTGGAGAATCCTGACCAGAAACGCATTTTGCTAGACTACAGTGTTCCCTAGCAAGCAAACTACATTTCTGAAATTCACATAAGTAACTGCTAAGAAAGCTGTGTCTAGTAGAAAACAAACAGGAGAAAAAACTTGCCACAATTCAGACAGACATGGTGACAGATTCATTGCTAAAAGTATGGCATATTCAAACTAAGAAGGCTTTTATTAGATTTTTTTTTCACAGTTATGTCTATTCAAATAAATAAGGTTCTAGGACAGCTGGGAACCACCAAAAATATGGCAAGGGACTAAAATGCTACATTCAGTTTAATTGACATATCACAAAATCTGGAGCTCAGTTCTGTATATGCAATGTCATCCAAGAAAAGTATCAACATTTCATGAAGTCTCACTCTCCTACAGTTAGAATCCTGTTGTCATTGGCCCTGCAACTTCAGCATTCTTAAATTTCATTTTTCAAAAACAAAGGTATTTCAAAATTATGGTTTTACTTTCAGATAAGGAAATCTGCTAAGTAGCCTGTTACCTGGGTAGGAAACTAATACTCCAAACTTAGATATTTTAGCTTTGTTTTGATACTAGCCGAGCTCAAGTAGCAGATAAGATATTCCAGGCAGTCTACCACGTAAAACTCTAAAACAGAGCTGCTTTTGTATAGTTCTACTCCTCTTCCCTAAAGAAAACACATTTGGCTTCTTGACCCAAAACTCATTCTGCCCCAAATGATAATTTCTTGTTTATCACGAGTGATTTGGAATTGATAAAGGAAAATACCTGAAAGCAACTTCTAAAGTTGCTCTACTCCCAAAAAATTATCTATTCCTTCATCTCAATGCTTATACCAAGGACTGTCTTGAAAATCTCCCTAGAGATTATAACAGTAGATGGGAGTTGAACTGTACTGCACTTTTGACAGATCCAACTAAACATCTGCAAGCATCCATGACCACTGAAGAATAATATAAAGCTTTGCAGCAGTGTCTTTTTGGATGCTCTAAATGCAGAGTGTTTAACTATGCAGAGTGTTTAACTATGCAGAGTGTTTAACTAGCTTAGCTGCCAATTTGAACCTTCACAGAATTGTATATAAGGTCTCCTGTGTTTTATAGAAATTTATAAAAATTGCGCTTACAGTCTTCCCCAATACATGCTGAATTATTTCTCACACCTTTTAATTGCAACTTCTTGGCCATCCAAGAGATGCCTAACAGTCTGCATTTTAACTCTTCCCACAGTTTAAATATATACAAGTAGAACTGTTTCTGCTCAAAGACTTTTAATTAGAACCCTAAGAATTTGAATTAAATAAAAAAATAAAACCTACTTTTCCTCAGTGAAAAGAGAATCAGAAGGTAAGGCAGAGAAGTCTTGGTTAGAAATATTTCAGTATTTATTTCCATTTTTCATCCCAAATACCTATTGGAAAAGCATCCATGTTTTTTTGTTTTGTTTTACTTTTGCTGCTATTTACTTTGCAAGAAAAATTTTCCACTACAGGCAACAAAAGTCTTTCAAGGTATCTTCCAACTGAAGGACAGGAAACTATTATATTTTTCTCAGTTACTAACCCTGTGCCTTTCCCTAAATATTTTGCAGAAATAATTAGAGAAGCTATTTCATTCCTGAGTTAAAGTAGAAACAACGCCAATATCAAATCAGTAAACACTGCCTGTAACTGTAACTTCTACTCTACAGCTCCTCACCTTTACATCAATTTGTGGTATGTTTGGCTGTATGTTGTTCGTGTTGTGCAGGCCTTTGGAATAAACTGGTTGGTGTAGCATCCCCAAATGCCAAGTGGAGAAAGCAGATCCTAGGAGGAAGCTCACCAGTACTTTTCAACAGCATTTTTATTAAAGGAGCAGTAATGTCTCCTATCACCTTGTATCGTCTTTTAATGCAAAGGAAAAAACAGATGCTTACTTGTCGCTAGAGACTGAGAATGTAATTTTCCTTCAGTATTTTCTACAAAAATTATTGCTCTACATCTTCTTTGACTGCTTCATCAGTTTGCAGACTGCTGAAGAAAAGATTCCTATTTTAGGCCACACATTACCTTGCAAAAAACCTCCATGAATGCAGGGAATAAATAGTAACAAGAATACAGTCAGCACAGAACAACATTAATTGTTAAAAGGAACTGTCAATGTTCTAAATAATAATGCACTATCCATCTCTGAATTTTGACAGACAAGAGTTGAAAAATGCTGAAGTTTCATTTAGTTTTTTGTTCAACAGCTGCTTTTCCAAACCATCCCCTGCTGAAGAACTCCCAGGACTCTGGCATACATCACAAACCCCAGCTTTCAGCAGATGCTGAGAGCACAGTATCTCCCCTCACAGAGAGACTTTTATTCACATAGAAGCTCAATAATTCAATAAAAACTTGAGTGTGCAGTAAATGAACTAATACAAATGAACTTAGGACATGGCAAGAACGGCTTATAAAGGCCCCAGGCAGTTACCACATTTCTAAACCCTTTCTAGCATGTGGAGAGGAAATAGGGCGGATGACACCAGGAGGTGCAGCTTTGCATGGAAGTGCAGCAGAAACTGTACAGGACCCTCTGCCCCAGAGTGCAGGTCTCTCCCCAGAGGGAGGATTACACCGACTTTTGCTGACATTGGCAGCCAGCCAGTTTTGCAACAGAGGGAGACACACACGGTGTCAAGTCCCAAAATATGCTAAACATAGACACAGGGATGCTGAATCACACTTGCGGGATTAAAGTCCTTCTTTCTCCACTCCCTTTTCACATCAAAGTGGAGTCAAATTCTTTGGTTTCTGAACTATTTCTGATTGCTTTTTAGAGCAGCAAGTGCTACTCCAGCCCTCCTACAGCTATCCTGTGCTCAGCTACCACAAGCTTTTTCATAGCAGGCTATTGACAATATTGCCCAAATTAGCCCTGACAAAATATACATTACACACACCAATAGACTGAATTGCAAGGCTGGTTCTGGCAGATGTATGACAGTTCTATTACAGCACAGAGCCTACAGGAATAAAAATGTGAACAAGAGAAGATTTCTTTTTCCTCCGTTGATATAAAATACTTTGAAATTACATGATGAAAATAATGCTCAGCTCCTCGTTGTCACTGCAAATGAATGCATACATAAAAATGAAATCCACTGGACCATGCTGTCATTTTTTCAAAGCACATCAAGTTTGAGAGAGGCAAGAAAGATAGAAAGAATCATCAGCTTATTGCACTTTAGACCATCAATTTCTCACCTACAGTGAACAGTACGACCTGGTGGAATTCACAGGCTGGTCATGGCTCCAGGATTAACCGTAATATGCTGTTTAACAGCGAAAACAATGTAGGCAATTTGCTTGCATACATATTTTCATTTTGAAATGAAGAAGATTTATTTCCACTATTTTTCATTTTATTTTCCTTTCCCTAAGATAAAGGAAACCTACATAGCTTAAAAAAGCCAAGCTATGAATTTAACATCTCTCTTTTTTCCCCCATATTTTCAATTAAATCTCCAATGTACAATTCATTTGAAGACATTCCTTCTAATGAGATTCTACATAATAAAAAATGCAAGAGTTATCAGACATTTCTGTTAAAAAAGATCCTACTGAAGGGAGACAGGAGACAACCTATCAGACCTGCATCACTTGTTATTTATTATTATGTTTTTACTTCTCATTATTCATTAAATTAAATATTACACTTTATATTCCAACAACATAATCTAAAAACAGTACCTTGACAGTTTGGTTATAAAAGGGGTTTAAAAAAAAAAAAAAAAGACAGCAAATGGAATTTATGTGAAGACTAACTGAAGAAAAGCCTTCCAAGAAGCAACAATGTTTTGTCACCCTCCTTAAAAAAGCATAATCTTTTTAAACTAAATTATCTTATTGTATCTGTTATAACATAAAGCGTTCTACAAGGCTCTGGTATCTTGTGTCACTGTGTCTACAGAACAGCATCATACTTGTAAGAGGTAGATAGAGATCTCATGCAACGTAGTAGCTCCCACTGAAACCAAGATGCCTTAAAGAATGCACTGTTGCCCACTACCTGCACTAGTTACATACAATTATACACCTGCGGTGGTCTGCTGAAGCCAGACCATTGAAAGGGAGCACAGGACACACTTTGTACATTGTTAAGGTGTACAAGATACACTAAACTTCATAAAAGCTGAAGAATGATTAGCCACGGTCAACTGAATTTGTGGATTCTGAAAAACCATAGAAAAATGTCTGGTTTGCCCAATTTAACAAAAAATGGTTTTTCTTCCAGCCCTGTTCAGCATTAAAGTCCAACTGCCAGGACTGTGAGGATGGGGTGGAAATCATAGCCTGTGCTTTTCATCTTCACCATGGCCAGAATAAGCTGTGGTGCAGTCGCAGGGTAAAATGTGTTACAAGACTTGGTTACAGACAAAGATTGCTGAAGACCACTGCATATTGTAACAAACATTTGTTTACACAAGGATATATATATCTTTAATATATTATGCCTAATACACTCACACTCATTTTTAGGATACATACTGCTGACAGAGTTGTCAAAACAGTAACTCGTGGAAAATAATAATCTTATTGAACTTCGCAGTACAGAAGTGGTCTTTTAAAAAGGACATTGCTGAGCTATTTGATATTACCACAGGTATATAATGCAGTTGAAAATGCCTGCTTTATTTTACATCTTCAAGGCAGACTTCTGAAATCCATTTCTCTCCTGCCTGCTTACATACTCGTTCTTGATATTTGTACTTATCTTCCATATTCCCAGCTGTATTTATTCAAATTGTATCTCTAGAAATGAGTGGTTCTGGTCCTTGTTGGCGAAGTAATAATTGAACACTAGTATCACTGCACTCTTAAAAATATGTGTCTTTCAACTCCTTGTGCAGAATACACACTTTAAGGACAAGAAAAATTATCTGTATGTGATTAATTTTGTATTGTATTGAACAATAATAAAGTAGCAGAAAAGAAAGGCAGCATAACTCAAGATGGCTTTTACAACTACTCCTTCTGTGGTACAAGCACCATTTTATCTAGATTCCTTGATCCTCCAGTGTCCAGTTTAATTCTCTTCCCCACAAATTTATTTTCTCTGCCTTTCTTTTTATACATTCATGGTGTATGTCATCTCCTCAGGACACTCAGTACAGTCTATGGGAAGATCGGCATCATATTTGCTAACTCACACCCTTCTTCCTCATCCCAGCACCTTGAGCCTGTGCTGCCACCACTCACGCACCGCAAGGCCAGTAGGGCAGGGATCGTTCTCACATCTCTTGCCATGCTGCCTACAGGAGTCTACTACAGCTTGTAGTTCAGATAGCTGGTAAATCACTTAGCACAGTATCCAAGTTCCTGTATCCTACTACAACAGAAAAGCACGGTCATGCTCCCCGGATTGGTGCATACACTAAACAGACTGCCGAGCACAGGCAGCCTAACTCAACTGTTCCTTCGTACATGAACCAGGACCCAGCAGTGTCTCAGGAGTAAATACAAATGTCAGGGTGCAGCACATTGTCTGTGCCCATCCTGCTAGCTCTCCACAGCTACCACAGATCTGTGAGTGTCTATCTCAGCACAGAGTATACAGATACAATAGCTCAAACCCATAGCACCATGCCAAGCTAACCTAGGTACAGTTTCTCCTAGGGGTTGATGCTGATTTACCTGGAGAATGTAACTAGTATCTCATGGTGTCTGTCAGACAGGTGACTGTCACAAGGTCATCTCTGAACAGTAGTTTTCAACGTCATCCTGATGGGCATCTAGTCAGTATACACAGACTATAACTATACAATATACTATGGTCATTGTTTTAAATCTTAACTTGGTCTTCAAGTAAGGAATAATCAGCACATACCTTATCTACTATGTGTCATAAATTATTATTTTTACTTACACACACAGGAAGGGATTTACCTAGAAAGAGAACTGAACTAAACTAACAGCCTAAAGTTGCATACCAAGACAGCAGTGCAAGTGGCAAGAGCACCATTTATGCATTCACAGCCTACTTCCCTCATCACCAGGTAAAACTCTTATAATGACACTTATGCCCCACAGTGACAAGCAAAGCCTTAAGGTGAACCAGATGTATTAAAAGAATTATATTAAAATATTCTTGATGTTGGTTTTATAAAAATAAAAAAAAGTAAATGATGCCAAACCAAAAGTGAAGAATCTCTCTTAGTGAGAAAGGTTATTCTTATCAAGTTAAGCATCCCAGGATTGTGACCACTTCAATTTTTCTGCCTTCTCATATGAAACCATGATGGAGTTTTTATAATTTGCATCCATGATTTGCTTTGTTTTCAGTAATTTCTATTACATTCTAGAAAAAACAGCTCATTTAAATACCATATATGGCATTGTTTTCAGAATACCATTTACTACAGTTATGCCTTAGAATGGACAGTATTTCTCTCACTGTAAGAAAGGCTACATTTTCCACATAGAACTTTTGGCTTATATTTGGTGTTTCACTCTTCCTGAGTGCACTGGAGAATGGGTTGGAAGCATGAGAAACCAAAAAAGAGGGCACACAAACATGTTGGTGTGCATTTCTTAAACTATCCTCTAAGAGTAACTAGATGTTAAGTCCTTGAACAAGGCTAACACACATACACACAGAAAGATTCAAAATAGGCAAGGAAAAATTGGACTATGCAGACTGCAAATGTAAAAAACACCATGCTATCTCACATGGCGTTAATATATGAAACAAAAATTAAAAGAGAAATATGAGAAAAAAAATGAGAAGAAAAATTAGTCAAATTATACATGGCAGCCCAGACAGCTGTATGAACTTTGTAAATGTAGTGCTGTAGTATTTGAATTTCATGCAACATTCACATGGTATTTCTATAGCCAACATACTGAAGACTATGTTTTCAAAAGGAAAGAACCCTATAGGCTGTATGATAATCAGGCATCACTAAACCTGAAATACTAAACCTCAAAATACATTCATACACACACACGGTTGTATACCATCACATTTATTTCCATTTTTGCAATGTATTTTTTCTTTGTATATGAGGCTTTAAAAGTAGTATTTGGTTACTGGCTGCCAGAAGTAAAACAAGTGAAGCATTCCTTTAGCTCTTTGGGAATTCCTATCTCACACCTTTTTTTCAGTCCTGTTTCAATCTTCCCTATGTGGCTGGAGTATTTGATTGTTTACTGGTTTTAGCCGCCACAAATGCCAGGGTCTGGAACATGACTTGCAGCCAAACACACTCTTTGACAACACCTCTAAGCATAAAGCTCAATGACTTGGCTTGAAAAAAAAACCAAAGATCCTCTTCAATATTAATGTGGTGCAGAAGCTCTTTACAATAACCTGTCCATTGGAGACCTCAGGGAGGTCTAAGTAGTAATTTCTGATGAAAAGGTACTATGATCAGAAATTTTTGTTTGTTTTTCCAGATAGCAACGGCCTTTCATTCAGGAGCGTCCTAGGTTACAATATAGATGTATTTAAGTATTCTATTACCACCAGCTGTGGGCCATTAGCTGTTATCTCCTGCTGTGACCCACCCCTGATAACAGACAATGGGCCATCAAGAAACCACTGCATGACTCATGGACTTACCTCATCCTATTGTGAGATGCTCCGCCCAGGAGGGAGGAGCCAAGCATTCCCACCTGGATATAACCTGGCCTTGGAACTGCCTAAGGCAGCCCTGTCTACTGAGTTCCCAGAGGACAAGAGCTACTAGTGCACCTTCAGCTGGAGACCAGAACTCCCATAGGATCACCACTTCAACTGAACTATTTCATCTGGACTGCTACCACCACCCTAACAGGGTGTCAGGTTGTGTCTGACTTTGTCAGTGTTTTTTCCCTGTGTTATTACACTTATTTTTAAATTTTAATCCTGACTTGCAATCTCCCACTGGTTTGTTTTCAAACCAATACAAGGAGGTTTTCCTTTGTAACTAATGGTGCAGTCATTTCTTTGGTGACAACTGAGTGGCATGCAACCAGTGCTGGAATTACTAGGCTTTACTTAAGAGAGTGCCAAAAATGGCTGCTGACCAGGAGATTCTACAGCTCTCCGGGGCAGCTTTTTCTGAATAAAAGTGGACTATCTGTGTTCTACCTAAAAGTGGACTACCTCTGTCTCTCTTATGAAGCAGGGAAGAAGGTAGGGTCTTGCAGTTTCCCCTGGCAGCTCTAGGCCCCCATTTCCCGTGCTGCTATCAGAGCTGGGCCAGATCTACCTGACAGTGATGGCCAAGCATTTTGCAGCCAGGTGTATTTCCAGTCTCAAATACTGACTCCTACACTTCTGGGGCATCTGTTTCGATACCAAACCAAAATCTGTGGCCAAATAAAAGGCAAGAAGAATAAACCATGCAGCTGAGTCCCAAGAAAGAAATAGTAAAGTAAAAGAACTTTTCTCTTTGGTCATGAAGAGACTGATAAAATTCCATTGTAAATCTGAAACAGAATCATATCTTTACTGTGCAAAGAGAATTGATCAGCAATATAAAAAACAGGACAGCAAAACAGTAATTTTTTCTTCATTATGGGAATTGTATAACCCAAAATAAACAGCTTCCTATCCACCAGCTGAAAGTAAGAGTTATTTTCAAGCCTGACAACTGCCTGCTCTATTTATGTAATTTAGAAGTCTGAAGTATTTATAATATTAAAATCCAGCACGTGGTAGAGATCTGGTTTTGTTTGAACAGGTCCAAGGCACAGACTATACCAAGATGTTTTTTTTCCTGACAAAAATGAAAAATGTTACTTTACGAAATTTCTAGCTAGGAATTGTTTTATTTAAAATAACAACCCAGGTAGTATTGGAAGGACCAGTTTTATAATGAGACAAATTAAATTTAAGAGTTGTGAATTTAAAACCACTAATTTCTTATTTTATCTGATCTTCCTTGGTCATCTGTTATTATGTTTCTGTGTACTTTTTTCCTGCACGTAAAGTATTCATTTTCAAAGCAAAATACTCTTAAGAAATTAAGGAAACAGCATATTTTAACTAAATTCCTTAAGTGTAGATTGGCTAAATAAGGATATTAGCAGAGGGACACATTTGCAACATTCTCTGTATTTTAGTGGGGGTTTTTTATTACAAAAAAAATCCCACAGAATTGTAGCATTGCTGTTTTATAGAAAATGTAAGAATGCAGTTAGTTTTTTGCAATGAAAGTTTAAACTACTGTTGTGCTAGGAATCACTACAGCTTTATTACTTAGTTTTCTGCATGCTCCTATCAAATTTCTGGGTTTCAAATTTCTATCGAACCTCCTGGTTTCCAATTTGACCGTGTTAGTAGCAATTTTGGAGGGATCAAGAGAGAATCAAGAGAGGTGATAAATCTCTTCATTTCCTCATCTAGTTTGCTGCCCAATCTCACTGCATATAGAGAACTTATTTTCTACAGTTCACAAAAAGAAGGCAAACTGTAACTCCAGCACAAAACATCTGTGGTTTTGCTTTTTGTGTGCTTGGGCAAATTATTAAAATTTGTGTAAGATTAAATGTCAATGCTTTCATGGTTAATTGACGTACGTTATCTAACATTTATTTCTGTAATTTCATTTTGCTGTATTCCCTGCTCACTTTGCATTCTGAAGGAGAGAAGGGCAGTTTTTCAGCTGACCTAATGAAAACACTGCCATGACAAATGAGAAACCAACCTGTGTGCAGTGGAGTCTGGCTGAAGAGAATGCTAATTTTCTGCCTCAATACTGCCTTCAAAGAGATTATTCAAGGCTCCCTCTGACATGGAACACAGTGGCCAGCCAGCAAATGCTAGAGATGAAAATAACCTTTATCTGTTTTAACAAAAAGGTGAACTAAAAAAAGCAGTCAGTCTTACCCTCAGTGTTTACTATTAGCAATGAACGAAATGACTTTATTTAGTGCTTATTCAGTAACTTTCATTGACACGGTTGTTACTCTAGATTTTTTTATTATTAAATTAGCATAATTTATCTACATAAGGCAAAATATGTAAAAAAGTAAGCAATGCGAACCTGATTTTTTTTTTCAAATTACCTTTTACTGAGATCCAGCAAATGCCTAAGAAACTCAGAAAAGAGATTAAAGCCACAGTCTAGCATACAAAAACTACATAGACTGAAGTTGTGAACTTACTGTCCTTGTCAACCAGGTGGAGTTATTTATAGAATTCAAGTATCAAACACCCAAAAGCGTGCAGACAACTCAGATGAAAAAATGAAAAAATAATCTATTAATGAAAACCTTCTAAAGGTGACAGAATGTACCAGTGGAGAAATGACCAGAGATTTCTAAACTTCCACCTGCAGAAAACTAAAGTGATGTACAGTAAGTAGCTTATACTACCAGGAATGCCCATAACTCATTAGTACTAACTTTTTTTCCTGAGCGGTATTCTTATTGAATTTTAAACTTACAGTAATTACTTACATAGGCAAGTCATTATATTTTGTCTTTGTCTAGTTGCATTTAAAAAATAATCTTATTGAAAGTAGGCTGAAACTATCTGCAGTAGAAGTATGTATGAATAAAATCCTGACCACAGTGTTCTCTTGAGTGAAGCAAAATATCACGAAGTAATAATCAAAGCTGGCGGTGCCTTCCATGACTTATGAGAACATAATGATACTAATACCAAGCTTTCATATAGTGCTTTCCATCAGCAGTATCAAAGCACTTCAGAGAGAAGAATCAGTATTTCCATTTTACATATGGGGAAGTCAGAAACAAAGATGATCTGAAACGCGAAGAAAACATAAATGCCATCTCTGTGCACTGAAGATTTTCTGCAGTTATAGGCAATTGTTCATAAAATTTTATAAGATTTTGATGTCTTGCTAGAAAAAAAAGACAAAACTAGTTTAAAATACAGTATTTGAAGTATTTAACAGCATGGACAATCTAATAGCAAATTTAGACATGCATCAGCATCCGAGAGAAGGAATTTTAAAAATTATACTTACATATTACTTATTTTCAGTTGGTCATGATAAATTAAACCACAAACACTGAAAATTATGAAAATTGTGCTATAAATACACTGGAATCTCTTGTGGGGTCCTACTGCACAGAAACAAGGGAAGATTAGATTTCTACTGAGATTTTTTTATTTTATCTCTGGAAGTGCTGTTCTTTGGAGTAGTACAATTGTGATGCACTACTTTCAGCATAGGTATACAGAGCTGTGAGTCATAGAGAGAAACGTTCCCAATTTTGTCATGACATCAGACAGGACTTCTACTTATCATGCTGGCAAAGCTATTTACTCTTTTGCATGGGATTTAGAACCCATTTAGCCCCGTTGTTTTGGGGTTTTTTCCCCCCATTTTATTTAAGCTTCTCTCCTGACTTTACCATTTGAGTTACAAAATAAAACTAGCATGTCTTATGGAAATGGAAAGGGTATTAAAGGCTTTGTACAGAACCACATAGCGTGTTCAACAGAAACCATGTCCGTGAAGGCTATACCTTCATAGTTCAAATCAGTGAGAGCAAGGAGTACCTATTACTGTAACATAAAGGTAGATCTAAAAGGTTTCTCTCTGAAGATACTATTGCTGCTGAACAGAGATCTTTAAGGCAAGACAGTGCTACTTTGCCATACTGATATTCAAACCTGAACGTACCCCAGTACTCCTGTACCTGGATATTAAAGTCAGTGTTTGGAATATCTGGACAATGATTAATAATGTATCTGTGTGGCCAGTTGTATCGGTGGTGACTTAGATACCACTGGCCATTCAAGTGGCATAACATTTTCAATGCTGGTTGGCTGACACAGACCTTAAGCTCTCAAGCAGGAACCATTACCCATCACAAGGAGGCTCAGAGAACTTCCGGAGGGCTTCAACAGTTCATTTCACTCTAAATAGTGTTGTAGCCAATGTTGGAGGAAACAGCAATACACATAATGATGCAATTAAAAAGTTAGGTCAACTCAAATCAAACTACTTCTTGGGGATATTACATTATTTTTTAGTACAGTATGCATAAAATATTTTATTTATGCACACACATACACATGTATTTATTTCCTGATGAGTATACTGCAGTGTCACTAAGGAGAAAAAAAAACTGACAAAAGGTAGGGGAAGAGAGAAAACCAAATACAGAGGTTCACCTGATCTGTGATTTGTAAATTAAGAAAATCCAAACTTTTTCAAGCTTTTTTAATAATAAGCTGTGAGTAAAATTTCATTTTGATTAACAGACAAGATACCCACACACAGAGAGTTCTAAAAAGACAATCTATTTATGTAAAGAAGCACCTAGAAATGGTGGAGCAGAATAGAAAACAACATGTCACCTTCCTTCAATATTCGTACCCAAACCAGATGAAACTGGAAAGATCTCCTGAAGGTCATCACACTAACTGCTCATGAAAGTGAAGACTGCAGACTGTGGGCCACACAGGGTTTCTCAATGTGCAGTTAATGCTCTAAGTCATCCCCCCGACAAGTAGTCTTTTTCTATTTAACCAGCTTACGTATTTTGGTCGCTTGTTCCTATTTCAGAAATTTCATATCATGAAATGTGCCATTTCTAGTTCACTATAATGAAGCAGTACTTTTCTCTGTAGACTACAATGACCAGGTCTGCTATATCCTTCTCAACAAACAAACATTACAAATCTGTTCCTGAAGATGCAAATTTAGGCCAGTGCCTAGCCCTCCTAAAAACTAAATCTTAAAACAGGATAGTACTGTGACAATTCTATTAGAAAGCACGAGTTTTTAATGTGTAAAATTGCTGAAGTAATTTAAATATCTGACAGGAAAAAACCACAGGTTGCCCATTTTGCACAAGACATATTTCAAGGGTAGAACTGAAAACAATATCTATTATGTAGATACAGCAGTTTAAAAAAAAATGAAGTCTTACTACCTATAGCAAAGAACTTGGAAAACTTGTGTAGTCCACATTATTTTAAAATGTATTAAATAAAACCCCAGAAAATACACAGTTCTCACAGTCTCGGGAGTAAGGTGTATAAAAACTGTTTAGGAGTTTGTCAGCCTCTCTAATAGCCAGATACAGGTGGTGAACTCCATAGCTCAGCTGTACTTAGCATTCTTTATTCAGGGCACACAGGTCTTGGTGCTGCTATCGGTGTTAGAAAAATATTGAAACAATTCATCCAGCAACTGCTGTTAACTGTCCCCCGAAATTCTCCTCTGACAGAGAGAGAGGACATAATTCTTCTCCTGTGGTTTCCCAGGATAGGTTCCCTACCCTGAGGCATCCTGCCATGTCATATGGTACAGGTCTGCTCCTGGACATTTCTAGAAGGTGTTTCTCCAAACCATTCCAATGCTCTGTCATTCTACAAAGGACAACTGTATGTGAATGGACTGTGGTCCAAGTTCACATTCTGTATTAAAATGACCAGTTCATAAAGCCTTTAAAACCCCTCAAGTAGACAACTGTTTACTGATATCCAGAAACTATTTCCCAATCCAAGATCATTATTAGCTAACTGATGGCAGAGTTCTTCAACAACTCCATCCTCCATATCTTCAGCCCGATGATCGTAAATGTCAAGACAGCATTACTAGCCATTATTTATCCCTCATTACTTTTCCCTCAGTGGTATTCGTGTCACTTGATTCCACCAGTTTACTGTGCATTAACTTCAAAGGTGGTAAATTTTAATCATCATGTTTAGTTGTATGATTTGTAGCTTCCTATTATGTTTTCTTCCATTACAGTTATAAGCAGGAAGAGGTAAAAGCACTACCCTTTTTACTGCCATTTGTTATCTTCATAACTTTACATCACCATTATATTAGCTGTCTTGCCTAAATGGTCTGAAGAGGTATTGAACCAAGGGCTTTGATATGTACTAAATGTTGTTTTTACATTATTCATGGGCAATTGTCAAAGCATTAATACAGAGTTACTAAACCTTTCTGCACATGAAAAACAGAAAGCTACAAGACACATTGCACAATAGGTAGGTGAAAACTGTTTTCTGTGTAGAATTACATTTTGCATGCATCGAGATGGATGTGTAACATGTTTCTAGGATGATGTGGAACACTGCTCCCGGAGCCCTGCTGCCTTTCTTTCCCCTCAGCATTTTTGGGGTTAGTCATGGAGAGACACGTGAACCATCCCATGAGCTGCCTGTGGCTGAAACTCTCTGGGTTGGCCAACTTTACAGTAACAGGAAGGGCAGATGCAGTGGAGTGGAGAGGCCTGTTTTCACCTAAAAATAAAGTAACACAAAGGCACCTTCAGGAAAATGCCATTTGGATTTCATGTGATCAGAACTAGATTTCATCCCATGAATAAGATCTTAAAATGTCATCCTACTTCATTCACAAGACAAACTGGAACATGGGTCATGTAAACAATCCTTTGCTTCCAGCCATCTACATCTTTCTGAAATTACTAACAAAAGACAACAGTCTACAAAGACGCATCCCACCCTTTTCCCTCCTCATTTACTTTCTCATCTCTTTAAGACCACAAGTTGATAATTGTTTGTCTTATGTGATGGTAAAATGGACAGTAATCTTTCTTACTTATTTTATACAAGGAAACACTACAGCAACACTGTCATGAGCAGGTCCCTTCTTCTCTGACACCTTCAGTGGCTGGAAAACTCACCTGTTTCTCTTCCTATTCAAAAAGACCTTGACTCGGCTGTGAACTAGAACCTTCAAACACATAACAGGAGAGTACTGCTGTCCCTGCACTCCTGAGAAAAGTATTTTCTCTGCATGAGGCAGCAAAAAAATTTAGTATGGGGTACAGAAACAGACCAAAATGACTTGGACCTAGTTTTCAGAAGCAGAGGTAAGCAGAGGTGAGGCAAAAGCAATAGTGTTACTGTCTAATTGACATTTGGGTAACTACACGTGAGAGAATGAAAATTCACTTATGCTGCCAAGTTTCAGCACTGCACATTCCCACACAAGAAATGCGTACACTCATCGTTTCAGAAGACAGAGCAGAACCTTGTAGATTTTTTTACAAGGAGAACTTTTGACACAGTAACATCTTCAAAACTGGGAGTCACCTCACATGCACATTCCCAGAATTTAGTTTAGCATGTAAGGAACTCATCTGAGGCAGAAGAACCTCAACTGCATTGGGCTGAAAGTCAGGTCTTCCAGTTACTGGTTAGTGCTCTACAGAAGAAGACAGATAACCCATCATCTGACCGTAAAAGGTTGTTTCTTTCAAAAAACCCAACAGCTGAGACCATACTGCATTTTGCCATAGGTCTGCTCTGACATGAAAGCATGAGATGTTCATTCTTTGAACACATACAGGAGACCAACCTCTCCAGAGGATTTAGGTAAAGCAACACTTAAACCAAGATTCATCCCATCCCACTACAGCACTTCACAGAGAGGTCCAAGTTACAAAACCTACCATGCCATCTAGGCTCATTATGTAATGAGAGGAGAGAGACAGGCACCTTCAGGCTGTTTCATGTGTTAGGTATGTACTGGCTGCAAAGAACAGGAATGTTTGAAGATGGAACAAAATGAGGAACCTGGGAAATTATTAGTCAGAGAAAATGCTCACTGTGTTAGAAACCTCCTGTAAAAGTGGGGATTGGAATTGGGGCACCAAGCCCATTATTAGGCAGAGCTTTCATTTGGATCTGTTCTTTTGCCTATTTCTTAAAGCAAATTAAAAGAATAATAAATAAAGTAACATTAGAATTAACCAGTTTATTACCTGGATTTGCAGATAAAGATGCAGTAACTACCCTGTGCTTGACTCAATTCATAATAGTGTGCTAAGCCTTTGAATTTCTGAAGGCAACTATCAACATTGAAACATCTTATTCTGCCTGATATATGTAATCTTTACTGCTAAATTAATATTTATTATTGCACAAAAATAGCTGCAAAATGCAACCACTCATTTAAATTGTCTTTAGGAGTTATGAATAATGACAGGTACAAAATGGACTAATAACTTGTGGTCAAAAGCCATTAAGGTAAAATTACTGTATTTGAGAGTATAAATACAAGAAACAGTAAAAACTTTAACAACAAATCAGGTAGGAATGCAAATAGTAAAATAATTGTTTTCTGGCTATGTGCATCTTCCCTGAACTTGTAGAGTTTCTTTAGACAAGTTATTATATATCAAGTAAATCTGGACAAAATATGTTCTTATTCAACTATAAAATGATAACTTTCTCTACAGTGGACAGTATATGCAATGCTGATAAATGATGACTGGTACAAATATTCCGGAGCAGGAATGCAGGAATAGTACCTGTGTATGAATTATTAATATTTGGCATTATTAATTAATATTTGTAATATTTTACAATGTATGAATTATTAATAATATTAATACCCACTTAATAAATTACTCTGATTGTGTACTTGGGGACCGAAACAGCAGAATGCCTATTTCACATCACTAATTTTTTCTCAAAATACGATATGTAAGTATCTAGTAATGAAAGCTAGGTAGTCACTAATAAAATATTAATTTTCATTAGCTCAGTTAGTAGATGGTTGTATTCAGTGAAAGAAAATGGCACTGCTTTTACAAAACTATATAAGAGAATGATAGCTCAATACACAGAACTTCACCTCTAAACTGTTTCTCACAAATTGTTAACAAATTTCCTTTTTCTGTCACTTGTTGAACAAGTTACAGATTTATAATGTCAAAATGAGAATTACTCAAGAAAGTAAAGTATTAAGACTATGCAAAGTTCAGGGCTGACAGTCTGAGACAAAGCAAGGCTCTCATCTAAATGCTGCTGCCTATAAAAGCCAGATGTCTGCTTCATCATCCAAGTTAGTCATCTGCACTGTTGAACATCTGGAGGAAGGGCTATCCTTTTGGGGAGCCTCCTTCTTTCTCAATGCTGACCACAGAGAAAGCACAGAACAGTAGTTTAACTGGACACACACCTTCAGATGACTAAGACTGCTTATATGTCTAGATGAGTCACTGGTTGCCACCAGCATCACTGGCTTTTTCTAAACCATTTTTCTTTTTAACTGCAACAGTTCAATGATCCAGATCATTGTGAGGCCTTCCAAATGGTAATACCAGTATAAGCCACAGGACAAGAAGATCCAGCTAAAACTAAGGAGGATGCCAGACCTTCACTATTGATGGCACGGCAGATTTATAGAAGAATAAATAAAATGTCTTTTCCCAGTATAAAGAATGCCATTATTTTCTCAGTGTTTTTGGAGAAGAAATTCTTATTGCCTGCACAAGGAGAGAATTCATGGAGTAGTAGTTTCTACTCCAAAGTAGAAAATTCTGCTTCTTGGTGATTTCTAGTTATTAACTTCTCTGATGTTTAGCTAATTAGCTAATATTATGAAACAATATTTGATGCCAAAATTATACTCAACTAAATCCCATGATTTTACTTGATTGTGATTAGTGATCTGGAAATAATTATACTCTTTACTACTATTTCACAGACCAAGAAAATTATCTCAGCTTTATAGATTTAGAAAACGACCCAGACAGTTTAAAAAAGCATCAGTATCAGATATAGGAATCACCAATATCAGATATGGGAAGCTAGATCTTGAAGCTTTAAGCAGGTGAATGGACTAAAATGACACTGAAGAATGGAAAGAAGTTTGGGTCACAGAGAAATTGTCCCAGTGAATATACAGCCTTACACAGTTACAATCTATCAGCTACAACAGGTATAACAAAATTCTTCGAGGTTGTCTCTCTAGTTTCAGAAATAAATGTATGGGTTTGAATATTTAGTTATAAGGGTTTGAATATTTAGTTATAAGCTAAGGAAATTACGAACTCTGAAATGCTTGTGAATAGCAACACGAATTACAACTAGTGCTCCAAGCAACAACTGGCACAGGACTAACTGTAGCCCAGCGGAGAGGAAAGGTGGTGACAGCAAGATTACTCACAATGTGCCGCTGAACAGGAACTGGCAACATCTCATGTATGTGTTAAACAGCTGAAAGCGCAATCCCTGTTCCTGCTATGAGACAGGGCGCCTACCAACATCCCAAGTGTTGACGCCTCATGGGGGGAGGAGAAAGGAGAGGTGGCAGGGGAAGCTGGTGACAGGTCAAGCAGTGCTATAAAGGAGCTGTACAACTCCAATGCCTTCAAGGCAGGAAAAGAACTAAACATTCTACAAATAACTTGGTGTTATTATCCAAATGTACCACTTAAAGATAGACATCCTCAACCCAAACCACTCTTGCTTACATCTCTATACTTACACTACGGGAGAAGTAGTTAGCCAGTTGAAAAAGCACAGTACTCAGGATACCAACTAGTAGGTGGTATATAGCCCAAAAAATAAAAACCGATCCAATCACAGAGGAGAAAGTTAGCTCAGGTTTAGTCAGCTAGACGCCACAGAGCAGCTCTTCAGCTGGGGGACATAGAATGGAGCTATCAACTTGTTAAAATGGAGCTATCAACTTGTTTAAAAGTTTTTGTGACAAATCCTGGGAAAATTTCTAACCAAAACTGAATAAGCCTAGTCCCAGGAAGACAGAGGACAGTACACAAAGCAAGGACCTTCTGATTGCACCTAGTAAAGGCACAAGCAGTCCAGAGCACCAGCAGTGGAGCATAGCCATGGCACAACCCACAGGGCCCAGCAGGACCAGCTGGAAATACAGGCACAGGAAGGCACAGCTAGGACAAGAGTAATCTAAACTCTGCAAACAAGCCCATCTCCAACAATGGCCATTGGCAAAATGAGATGCCAACTGTAGGTGGCAGACATAGCTGACTCTCCCTTCACTTCAGGCAGACTCCATTGTTAGTCTTTAAAATCTGGGAAACATAGGTCCCTCCAAAGTCCACATACTCGCAGGAGTAAAATGAGGGAACAGATGATGAACACTTTGCTGGATCTGCACAATAAGCACTTCAAGAATCAGGAAAACAGAAAGAATTACAAAACCAGCAATCGAGTCAATAACCCAGAACAGCTGTGGAGGCAGCTTTGCAGATCTAGCTTCAGATGCTTAGCAAGTGTAATGGCATCAGTTACATCTAGTTCACATTTTAAAATACTGAGCGCCTACAGAACAAGTTCTAGTGGGGGGATGGTATTCTATATAATATACTGAACAGTAAGATAATTTCTTCAAGGAATTGCTCTCTCTCCAAAGAAGATCCAAAAAAAGATACTCTAGCCTCAGTATCCTGACCCTACAGCAAGCAACAGGAAGCTGTAAACACAGGGTAGTTTCCTCAGCCTAAAAGCTCAGTGAAACAGGCATTTATGTTGCCACTGGCACAAACCTCCAGCTTCTCAGTTACTGTACATAATTCTGCCTTTTTTATCTCTGTTTGATTCAAAAGCTTCCCAGGGGAGAAAACCAAAGCAAGCAACTTCCCCTCTTCCCCTGAGTGTAGTTTGCTTTTCACACTCTCAGTTCCATTTGTACAGAAACACAACCAAGGACCTTATCTTCAGTGACCAAAAAAGTCATGTGTCAGCCCTGCCCCCATAAAACCCATGCCACATTCCATTCTTAGTGCCTGAGTTTATCTACTGAAATCCATGAAAGGATTTGTTAGCTTTCTGCATCAACAAATGAAAGACTTTATTCACCCTACTCCAAAGAGCCAAGGGGTAACCAAGAATGCCCAGGCAGCAGACTCATCATGCCCACATCTCCTGTCTTAGCAAGCAATCATACATGCAGGGTTGATCATCCCACAGAGAAGATGCTACCTTTTGTTCCCACTAGAGAATTTCATTTTCTCAATTTCATTCTGAAGCTCCCCTTAATGGCTTCCTTAAATTCACCGACTATGCTATTTTTCATGCCACCATGTGAGTGTGCAAATGTGTAGTGAAGAATTCACTATTTTCTGGGGAGAAAAATTGTTGTACCAATCCCTTGTACCACTAAAAAAATAGTAATTTGTTTGCTTTATTTAGTAATACTGAAAACTCATTCAATTGATCATATATATTAAAAATTTGACTAATTTTCATTGCAATTGATTAATTACAAGGATTTCTCAATGTGATTGAGTACACAATCTCTGCAGCATCTGTCATACTTTAAAAATAGCAATGGAATATGTTTCCCTAACCACCAGCTGGAAGTTTAATTAGTTAAATGGTAAGTTTTAGCACTTACTTCCAGAAGAGATAGATAAATATGAATTTTTTTTCCAGTAATGTGCATACTGTGCATGCTAATCAAAAAGACAGTGAATGCAGTTTGGGAAAGTCTGCATCCCTTTCATATCCCTTACCAACCCCTGAGACACATATCAAATATAATCAGGGTTTGGGGTTTTTTTTAACCATTTATTTTTCAATTTACTATGACCTCATACCTAGTGATGCCATATTCTGAAATTATATTAGGCTGGTTTTAGACCGTAATTAGTTCTATATAAAACCCAAGAGCCTTATTGAACATAAAGTAATGACATTATCACTTCAGAGCACAAACTGAATTGAAGCTACCTAATAAATTCTTTGAGCAGAGACAACACGTCTGAGAGAGAACATTATTCTACCAAAATTTTTTATTATATAAGTATATCATAGCAGCTCATGAGCAAAAAGAGCAAAACCAGATGCTGTTTTTATGTTAGCACAGTGTTTTAGTTTCTGTTAGTAAACAGAAATGCAAACAGGTTTTTATGTGTTTATTATGTACATTTGTACATAATATTTAATCTGAGGTAACTGACACTTAACTTGGTAAAATGGGAGCCTTTTGTTCATTCTACACAAGAAACTGCTGATGAGGAAAAATGTATTATTCTGTTATAAGCAGCTTTTTACAGCATTGCACATTAATTTAAAAAAAAAAAATTCTATTCTTGAACAGTTTTAACAGCACACAATATTTACTTTCTCAGCCAAAAAAACCCTCAACACCACTACTTGACTTATTTTATTTCAGATTTCAAAAGGAAAATTCCAAAAAAGCACAATAAGGAAAATAAATAGAAAATACTTTCACAGAAACAACATTTTTACTTTACTCCTTTCATAGCAAAACACTACTCTATATCAATCAAAATTCAATTGAAATCTCAAAGAACTTTTAATTCTGTGAATTAACTCAGTTTCTTTTAAAAGTGGTTCTTCACTGTCCTCAAACTCTGGATCATCATTGCTCTAAAGACTAGAATTTACATGCTAAGAAAATCACATTAAAAAACCCAGATAAAAAGCAGACCGCAAGAGCTCTGAAAAGACTCAGTGTTTCATAGCTGTTTCTTCTTAGTTTTTCCTCTGCAATGCCAGTAAATTTACTGACAAAGTATTTCTAATAAAACAGTATTTTTATGCACACTGCGTTTTTTGTGATGTGCAAGTATGCTTATCTACTTACATGACTGCATATTCAGTACAATTTCAAAGCACTCCACAAATAAATAGCTCAAAACTCTCACACAAAAACTTCTGTGCTATGTGAAAAATTACTAAAAGAATCTGTCATGCAGGTGATCTCTGTTCACCCTATACTTGAAATTAAAAAAAAAAATATGGAGTACCTCCAAAATGGTACCTTCAGCACAAGTACAGCAGCCTTTTATACACACAGAAAAGCAGTAAGGAAATGTTTTACCAGGTCACACAGAAAAAATTCCGATCATCTTTCTCAGCTGAATCACATTTTAAACCTCAATAAACACACAATGTAAAAGAGAGTCAGCCAGCAAAGACTGGTAGAGCAGAAGTACTTCTTACTGCTAACACCACTAGTCATATGTCCTTTTGCATTAAGTAAAATCTTCAGTCAAAAAAGCAGAGAAGGAAAGGCAGTGAGAAGAGATGGGCAGCAGCGAAGCTGCAGACTGTGGTGAAAGAACGTTCCAGACTCCCAACACCTGCATCTCCCAAACTGAGTTGGTGAATAGTCCTGAAATAGCAGAGCGAGGTTATTGGAAACACCATGCAAAGCAGGCCAAAAATCAAACACTTATCACGCTCAAGCTTAAAGATCAGAAGCTGCATTTTTCCTGCTGAGCTCTCTGCACAGCAAGCCACAGGCAGCTCCCCTGCCCGAGGTTCGCTGTGCGAGCAGAAGCCTCCCCTTCACAGCGCGTTGCTCTGAACCAGTGGAGCACATTCAGGACAAGCCGCGCAGCACGGCGGCATGGCCTAATCAACACAGAACAAAGCCATCGCTGGCACCCCCAGCTCATCATTTACAAACATGTGACTTGTATGAACATAGTGGGATCTTTGTTCTCATTCTGAAGCAATTATCAAAGAAGATTCAATGTGGAAAACTGACATAAAGACATGTGGAAGTAGGAAACTCTTCACGGGATTTATCTGAACACAAACTTCAAAGACTAGAGTTTCTCATTTAGGGACTTACTATCAAAAAAACTAAAGTTCAAACTGCTTCATTTGTTCTGAATTCATGGAATGATGCTGACCTTGCTTTGAAAGTTTTAAAACAGAATTACACATTTAAGTGACTTTTACAATAATACCTATTTAGGAAATAGGAAAACTGTGACTGCACACTTACACCATTATGATGTTAAGTATTTCAGGAAGAAAGTTTAAGCATTGGCTTTTATTTGGAAAATCAGTTTAAAAATTGAAATTAAAATATCAGCAGAAGCTGATTCGTGACATCATAGTATTAAATCACTCTCCTGCTTCACTAATTTCTAATGCTCACTTAAAAAGAACACATAACCCATCTGTAGCTCAGGTCTTTATTTCACAAGTACTTCAGTGGTCTGATGAAAGCTGTTCTTCACACATCCAGAAGCAGAAGAGAGAATCCCAATGAAGCTCTCCTCCTACAGCCTTCAGAGTGTGGAACATCAGATAGTTACACCGCCGCCTACAGAAAGAGCTCTAGAGTTGACTTGCTAAGATCATTCTTGTGTGTGATGAAAGGTGAACCCAGGTTTGCCATCTACCTGCTGATCTTGATTAAAAGTCTTAAGAATTTATCAAAAAGTAGTATCAGGCTTCACAAATTGACATATATTCTGGAATGCTTATCAAATATGTAAGCTGCCCTAAAAGAGGACCAATATTAATAATAATACAAAAAGGAGTGGGAAATACAATCTCTTCAAAGATCTTTTTCTATCCCTTATGCTCTCAGCAATTCCTAAAATATTTCTGCGAATATATTGTTTTGTGTCAAATAAAAACTGAAGACATTTGAGGATCTTTGGCGTTTATGCCTCATGGTTATAAAATTAGCCTCAGATTCGTTATTTGGAATATAAACAGCTTTAAATGTTTAAACATAAAGTGAAAAGTGTGCATCTAATACTTGGAGCTGTGTTGTACCTGCAGAACATTTTGCATCCTGTTTGTGCCCTAGGAATTGAATTTTATTATTTTCAAAAGTATTAACATAGTTTTGACTGGGGTAAAAAAAAAAAACAAACCTACATTAGGTTTTTAATGCTGAAACAGATCTGGTATGCAAGATCAGTATGCACAAATGTCTAGTCTATTTGTGTTTATTTTCAGCGTAATATTTCAGAAACACTTGAAAATAGCCACAATATTAATATCTGTTTTTCATTTAATGAACATTCATACTAAAAAGTTCCTGAATGTTCGAAGTGTATTAAACATTTTGTTTTCTTTTTCATTTCCATGAACTTAGATTGTAAATTTCATTCTACTGCAGCAGGCATTAAAAAAAAAGTGTTGGGTTGGTTGGCTGGGGGTTTTTTTAGTGAGATGGGGCAACTTGGTAACAAGTGGAGCAATACTTTTTTTATGCAAAAATCTACTACATTCCATTTCAGAATTAAGAGCACAACCAAATCTATCTAAAAGTTCCTTCAAGATGGGCAAATTATGGAATGATCTTTCAGATATTTACAGATGCACCCAAACATCATCAAAAGCATGCTTTCAGCTTTCTGGGCATACCTGCTTCAGGCCTCACTTAGCACTGCAGAACTCTCACTCCACAGGACTTTCTGCACCCTTTCAGCCTAATAAACTGTTGGAATAAACCCAGTGGTTTAAGTAATGCATTGGACTATTTAAGCACATTTATCACCTCCTATCACCAATTTATTTCCTTCAGAACCCCTCTTCTGGAGAAAGGGTGTTTCCTATTCAGTTTCTTGTCCTAAGTTACACTCTGGCATAGTCCCTCTCTCCTTTTCATCATGCGTGAGGAGTGAAGAGTATCACCCAGCCCACTTTTAAGGCAGACCTGGGCTAAACTAGGGTAATGCAAATATTGTTATCATGCATCTCCACATTGGCTAGTTTGAGAGAGATTATTTCAAAACAAAATGGTGAAAAAAAGGTTTGAATTCCTCTGATGTAGTCTTTCATATTCTTTTTTAAAATACATGGGTCTTACTCAGGCACTTACACTCACTTCATGTTCAGAGAAAACAAGGTTAAAAGAGTCATTATGGAAACATGTCTACTTCCCCTCCTGAGTGTTTAACTCAGACATAAATATCTACCTTTTAGATGCCTAAATTGGGTTAGATGAGTACCAGCAAAATATTTAAGGAAGCATTCTGAGGGATCATGAAAACATCCCAGACATCCCCACACTTCCCAAGGCCTGAGCAAAGAACTGCAGAGGAGGAGGGCTGCCACAAGCAAGGGAAAGATAGCAGCAATGGCTCCATACTGTGGACACTGCCCAGATTTTCTCAGCTTCTACCAAAAAGAAAATTCTTTGCATTTGAGACTCAGCTGACTCAACTCTTTCACCTGTAAGAGGAAGATAAAATCATTTAAAGGAACTAATTATGGAAAGGAATCTCTGTACAACTACTGAAGGAAATCTTTTTTCACTTTCCCAGTTAGATGGGGTAAAAATACTTCATGACATTTCCAAGGAGTTAACACAATTGTTACCAATCTGTTTATGTAACATTATTCTCAAGAGATCAAATTTAATGAGCAAGGGTATGTCTAAAAGGAAAGGGAATACAGATCCGAAGGTACCTGACTGCAGCTCTTTAGCAATCAAGCATATGAAAATACTTAATAGGCATGCAAAGCTGGAGGTAAATGAATACTGGAAAAGGAATTTTTATTCCATCAAGTGACTTCATAACTGGAACGTAAGAGTAATTTGATTTGGATTCATGTAGCTTACTTGGTAATGTTTACAGTATAAAGGCTTTTCCTTGCTTATTAGATTACTGAATTAGGTTGAAGTCTAAAGAACTCTAATGTCCTTACAAGAACTTGGGTGAAATTCATGAATTCACCTGATTCTATTTTGAGAACTTCTAACGAGCTGCTACAACTCATTGCTAACTGTAACATCATGCCAAGAATAATACTAAATAATATGGGTTAGAGGCTTTGTCTAGCTACTCTGAAAGACTCTACTTTTATTCTGGCATTTGCTGTGTTACACAAATTGTACTATGCTGAGGATGTTGCACACTGACACTGTTTGTTTAACTAATGGAAAATTGCCAATAGAAAGAAAAATGGGAAATTGTTTTAATGAAGTGGTTTCCTGAACAATCTTGGATGAAAAGTCTCTCTCCATATGACTTTTGAGCTGCACCTCTATCTAACACTTCATCTCTGTACTTCTGTAGTCTCTTATATCTAAGAATCTTAGAGCTTCTGCCAATATTTATTACACTTCATGGCAACCTTATAAGGAAAGAAATCCATCATATCACTCTACGATAAATAAACAATGAAAATGTTGTAAAGTAAGACAACATTATAATGGATTTGAAAATACTTCACTTAAAAAAAATCTAGGTTGTTTGGTATTACATCTGTTTTCATATAGTCTAGATTAAAGTAATTATATAGATCACATAAAATCTTTTATATACAGTTTATGCTTCTGGGAAATTAAGTTTTCCAAAACTGGTTTTATGTTTGGACAACACTACCACGAATCCAAGTTTAGTTCTTTTGCCTGTATGTCTCAGCTATGAAGCAACTTACTGCAATTTTCTTTGCCAATATACTCCTATAATATATTATGAAGCGCCATATAAGCCAGAGAGAGAGATTCTTGCTGATACACAATGTAGTTTAACACTTAAAGACACTAAACCACAAATTATACTTTTAGCTTTCTGTAGCAGCAAAACTAAGCAGTGACAGGACCACTAGGACATGCATTTGAAAAAGATTCAGGGACCAAAATGGCCATAGTAACAGTTTCATTTATGCATGTATAATGCATACCACCAACCATCATCAGCAATTCGTGCATCAAGGTCTCATAACTTCTGAGAACACTAAAAAACAACTTTTATGAAACAGTCCATCTTGGTTAAGGTTAATCTAAGAGTAAATAACCCTTCTCTTTAAAAAAATACATTTTACTGTATTTTACTGCTATTTCTTGCATTTTCAAATTCCAGCTTTACAGTCCTGCTGCACTTTGTCAAATTAAAGGGCTCTCTAGCTGTAGTTTTCTCTTCCCAGTGCAGGTACTCACAATCTTTCACCAAGTCAACTCCAAACTCCTCTTTATAAGCTAAATAAATTGAGCTTCTTAAGTCAGTCACTGCACAGTGTTTTTGCTAGACCACGAAGCATTTTTGTAATGAGTTATATATATGCCTTCAGATCTTTCACAGTTGTGAAAAAATTCCCTTTTCTTTGGAATGTATGTACAAGAACTAAACAAAACTCTAACATAATTTCATAATAAGATTAACATATATTATTTCATATGATGGATAAATGGATTTGGAGACTTCTCATATGGCTATATAGCCTTTCACGTAGTTGTAGAGAGAGCTGGACTCAATGATCCTTGTGGGTCCCTTCCAACTCAGAATATTCTGTGATTCTGTGGAGCTAAAATATCTCCTTTTTCTAATTCATGGTTTCACATGTTTACATGAACATACTCCCATACACATGCACACACACTTCTCCTGTTTAACAGTGCCAATTCAATGACTTAAGTTTCACAAAACCTTTAGGATTACTGCTATTAAAGTAATAGTAACATTTCAACACACAAGACACTAATTCTTCTCTGTTAAGGAAATCCTAAGGCTCTTTCATTTAATAGATTTATGGAGTATTAAATGCAATTAATGAAGCTTTATTTAGTCGAAGGAAACAACCACATTTTCACAGGATTAGCAAACTTCAAATTGTATTAAATAAAAAAAGCATTAGTCATATTCATCTACCTGTATCTTATAATTTTCTAATGTTTTTTCTCATGTGATAGAATTCCTGACTCATCATTCATTTCCAAGAAACATGAATTACACTTCTGTGGGTGCATTAAGTCATCATAGTATTTACTTTATAAATGTTGCTTTATTACTCTGCAGTTAGCTGCATACTTGTATGGAACCAAAATTAAATCATTTTTGCAGCTGTCAATGTGCCACTCATTTCTACAGTACCAGATAAATCCATAATCACACTACTGACTGTCAGCAAAACTACAATGGACAGTTCTATCACTGCTGGCGAACAAATGTCACAGAGTCCTCTGAGAGCCATGCTGTGCCATGACTGCTGCATGCAACACACTGGAAAATCGTGTTTCTGCAAGGGTTAACCACTACTCCCCTGCCAGTTAAAGACTGAAGGCTACATAAAAAATGAGATAATTGACAATTAAAGTGTTAGGAGACTGTAAGTGGTTCAGTCATTACTGGGCTTGATCCAGTTCTGAAAGAAATCACTGAAAGAGTCCCCCTGATGATGCAGACTGTAAGTAACACTCCTAAAATAAATCCTATTCAAGTATAGGCTTGAAGTCGTCTTCTATATTTTACACATTTAGAACTACTAAGAAAAGCAAACTGCTACCACTTATCAGTTTTATTTTTAGGACACATCCCTCTGAAATACTTAATTAGGTAATCTAATGTTCCACTTTACTATGACATTTAGCTCTGCAGGAACACCAATAAATGGTACACAAATTAAATGCATAGCAAGGCTAGGGTTTTTTATGACACCTCTTTGCAATTCAGAAGGCACAATAAACATCAACCAGTTCACAAAATAATCAAATATTGACACTTCACCAATAAAGCAGGGTATCTAATACAATTGTTGATGACATTAACAGGAACTAATACACTAAGAACACCCATCATTGCTGCCTGTGTTGTTTTTTATCCTCTTTGCCTTTCCCACCCTTTTTCATTCTTCATCCACTATCTGTTGTGAGCAAATGGCTTATTTTAGGGACCTTCAGGGATTCTCCATGAGCGCACCAGGTCTTTCACTTGTTTTAAATGCTAGTGCTTTCACTTAAAATAAATGTTACATTCTGAAACAATTTCCCCAAGACCAAAAATGCATTTTCTTTAGTACCACTAACATTAGGCCTTTCTGAGTAGTTTTTGCTCAAACATATGCTTCAAGGTCATTGCTTTAGAACATCATTTCATCCTAAAAAACTGTAAAAGTTAGTGTGACCTACTTTATGATACTTGCATGCTGACACTGCTTTCAAATGAACATCTAATTTTTACCATTACCGACACAGGTGAACAGTTTAATGGGATATGGGAATTATTTACCCTGAACTGAACAGGAAAAAAAGAATAAAATCACTCCACAGATACACAAAGGAGAGGTGTGTGTTAGTGGGTGAGGCTTGCATGAACTAATGACAATCCCTGAAACCTCGTTATCCAAAAATGTTCATTTGTAGCTTCCCCACAATTTTTCTTCGGCAAAATTGTGCTAACAGTATTTGTCTCCTCCCTAATACTAGTGTATGCCACCAAGACCTCTGTGTGGTTCTGTCCCAGTTACTGTAGTTGCTATCCTGAAGATGAAGACAAAACAGAAGTGTTAGTTCATGGCAAAAACAGTGCCACTCTGCTTTGGCTAAAAGACATCCTTTCATAACAAACTAATATTTTAATTTTATGGTACCATTTCTAAAACTACTTATGTGATTTGTGCCAAATTATAATTGCAGCATATTTGCACTATCTAGGTGCAGTGTTGACAGTTGTATCAGTGTGGTAGCGTGGAAGAAATTGTTGGTTAACTGCTCAAGAATTTGTTCAGAAGCACAGGAATATTTTGCAGCTATTGTTGAGACCCATTCTCCTAGACTGTCTTCTCAGCAATTAACCCAATTAAGTGAATTAAACTTAGGTCATGCAGGTTTATGAGTGCTAACAGTAATGTTTCTGACAGTGAAAATGCACCTGCTGTTATGCACCTATATTCTCCCGAGTTTCCACGGGATTTAGTTTGTTTTGAATTTTTTATCCCAAAACTAGGATGATAACTTCGTAAATTAAAAGGATCACCACCTGTAGCTCTCTAGGAGCCATACACTTCCAGGATAGTAAGCAGAATGAATAACAAACCTTGAAATAAATTACTGAATTACTGAATTAGAGAACTGAGGGAAGGGGGGGGAAGGGGCAGTGGGGGCGTGGAGGGAAGAACAAGAAATTGAAGTGGAATTAAACGACCAAGAGCAACCCTATTTTATCCACAAAAAAGGATGCTTGATGCAGTCTCCAACTGTACTGAAAATAGAGATGTGGTCCATGCAGATCAGCAGATGGACATTCCGTTTTCCTCATTGCTGGGGGTGTGCCATTTTGCCCTCATTACAAATGCATAGTGTATTTTTGGCCAAAAAATAAACTGAATCTAAACACTGAACGTGACATGATCAGTATAGTTAGATCTGTCCAGATACACTATGCTCCCCTGTTTGTCCTCGCACAGTCTCTTAAATCAACTATCACATCTTTTTCTTGTGAAGGACTACTCGTGAAGTGTTTCCTTGTATGCATGCAGTTCCCCTGGTATTGGAACTCTGCTACTCATCTCAATTTGTCGACATGACTGTTTGTGTAATATGGATTTGAGTTTGTCACATGCTTTGATACCACGCTTCATTATATGCCATGAGTCTGTAAATCACTTCAGCAGTGTCACTGAGTAATTAAAGAGGTGGTTAGGTCAGAAGCACAAGTACAACTCAGAAACTTTCTTTTTCAAAAACACTTCTTCCTCTTGAATCAGAAAACAAGTTCTCCTATTCACAGGAGGATCTGCCTTGGGAAAGATGAACTGCTAGTGTCATCTGTCATTCCACAGAGAGTCACTACAACTTTCTTGAGCTTCAGAACAAACTCCTAAAGAAAAATGTGATTAGCAGGTTGTTGGCACAGAAGAATCCACACTCACCGAGGCTCAGGCATTTTGTCTGGAAACAGAGAAAATATTTCTCTGTCTCAGCCATTAACTTGAAGCAATCACAGATGGCCCATTACATTACATATGCATTTATAAGCCAACAAACCCAAAGAAACGCCTTCTGTAGAATAATATAGGGCCCAGTTAGCAACAGAAGTTTTCCAGAGTGAAAGAAGATAAAATTAAATGTATTGTTCTGAGGGATGGGAAAAAAATATGAATAAAATTAGATTTTAAAGACGTTCATACACGTCACTTTTGCTAAATATCTGGCCAATGCATACAATACTTGGATTTTTTTAAAATTTGGTATGTTCTTCAAATTAATCTGTATTATACAGCTATGTCTACTCTAGAAATTAAAGATGCTTTGAACCATATTACCTGACATAGAGTTCCACTGCCATAGTGCATATCCACACTACTGCAACTTTATACGACAGAGCCAAGCAGACAAAAACTCCTGGGAAATGGTTTTGGACCATATTAACTCCTGAAACTAAACTCAGGATTGTTTCTGCATGTCCCAGCAAGAAACCCTTCTAACAAGGTAGCAGGACAGGCAGCTGAACACAGCTCTCTTGATTAGCATAGTACAGTTACACAGTAAGTGTTCCTAAGATCATTTCCAGCAAGAGGTATGAAGACTAAGTGTTACTCCTACACATTTACATATTAGGCAGAACCAGTATTCCAGAAATCCTGCAATTAACAGCTTACGGTTCTAACTGAGCAATGGTGGCACCTCGAGTCTAAATGTCTAGATATTTGTGAAATTTACTTTTTTTGCCATTTAAAAACTCATCTTTTTCTTTGGTCTCACATTTTTGTCTAATCTCATTGGTAATATTCAAATGCTCATCTTTTTGTGTTCATTAGAAGAGCTGCACACACGATTGCAGATTAATAGCAAGTCTAACCACACAGAATTTAAGATGTTCTTCTTTATCTATAAAGCCCATTAAAATTTTGATTATGTCAATGTGGTCATAGCATATAGATGCTGACTTTGGCATCCACCTTGCCTCAGTACAGTCACCACACTTGAAAATGGAGATGCTCTGGCTGACACTGCTGAGATTGCCTTAAAACTATACAGCATCTGGAAACAATAAGCATGCAATTTTCATATGACACACCTACATAAAAACACACATGAGTGCCAATGTGAACTCTTAGCTCATATGAAAAAGCAGCTAACATTTGAATTACTGACTTCAGTGTCATTACAAATAATGAACATTGTCAACTAAGAACTATGTATCTGTATTTCATATCCAGAAGTCTAGCTGTATCTATAGATATATCTACACATCTGGACTGCCACACTGAAGTCATTGTGTTCTGTGTACACTTCATTACCACATGTATTGTTCTCACAATAAAAAAGAGCTTGTTGTCTGGCCCAGACTACCTTCTCTGTAGATATTAAGTTCCATCCACATGGAATCACACCTTTACAAGAGAATAAATTTTTAATTACAAAATATCACTTCAAACACAACACAGTCCTTTTGGTCTTTCTGCACTGAAACACAAAACCAGGATGAATATTAGAACTAATAAGTATAACAGGAATCAAGATATGTTTTCAGTTACAAGCAAAGCAAAATAAACTAATATCTTGAGAGGATTATTGAACTAATTTCTTTCAACTTTCACCCGACTTATGCACCAAATCATGAAGACTCTCTCACTAGGCTGTTGCTGGAGAGGGGTGCACAGGGTAAGAGCTGGCATGGCCAATAACATGCAATCTTCAGTGTAAATCCAGACAACACCTAAATAAAGCCAATTATAAAACAAAACTTAGATATGACAAATAAGAATAGAGGTTGTCTTTTTATGCAATTTTTCTTTCAGTCTAAGAGTACATTTACACTGCTATTGAAGAAAGTGAAAATCCCTGAGTCAGAATCAAATAAAAATATATTGTTAAAACCTTGTTCCACGCAGAAATTGATCAGACTAAAATGATGTTTAGAATGTTACATTTCATGTTAGTGACTCTACAGAAATGAAGACATTCAAAAGATCAGTAATTATGCTGCTAGTAGTCATGAAGTTATACAACATCAAAAAAAATAATCAAATTTGGTATAATACTTGCTTTTATTAAAGATAAACATGTTGACATTAAGTCAAGTTTAACATGACCTTTTTCAAAAAAAAGTTTAATTCCCTCTTGGGTGGAGGAATTTGACATTCCAACACTGCATGGTGACTCATCTACCTGACCAGAATGCACTGGAATAATTTGCCTCCAGTAATAACAAGCAGCATATTGAGGCAATTATGATCAATTTGACTGTATAACTCCTGTCTTACAGATCCTCTGGAATATTCTTGAGGAGTCTTTTTTACCAGAAAGTCACAGGGGCAATGACAGGGAAAAAAAAGCACAGTATTTGAAGCATTGATTAAATTAAATTAAAGTACAAAATGCACCTTATGCAACAACAGGAAAACAATGTTGCCTACTAAACTCATGAACAGCAGGACTGAAACCAAAGCATTTATTTAAATAGATAGCTATTTGTCTGCATTAAAGGTTTGGCCCAAATCTAAGCTATAATGGAGCTGAAAGCACTAATGGTTAGAGAACCAATGTTTCTCCTAAACGATAAGGCAGAGAAGGTTGCAGTACATTTACATGTAGCTGAGATATTAATCCATACAATCACGCAGTTCTCTGTTTCCATGGCAACCATTAGAGAAGAGTTTTCACCCTGAAGGAATTTTTCTTTCATAGTACTACCGAAAGCTGCCATTGGAACAGCATTGGTTATCTGTTGCTCAGAGCACAGGAAATTCAAGGATAGGTATAACTACACCCTAACCTTGAGAGAGGCTGAGCCCACTGAGACCAGAGGGGAAAGTCAGGCAGATCCACGCAGCCTGGAGTATCTGACTTTGCATCCCCTTTCACTCAGTTTCCTCCAAAAAACCCCACAACTGGAAACAGGTGCACACAAGTTAAGATTCATTCCACCTGATTGAGACTACCATAATGAAAGGGAAACAAACTTGAAAGAACAGAAGCGATTCCATGTAAGAAACACTTGTAGCACCTATGAGGAGAGCCCTCCGCCAGAGGCAGTTTGTGTTGTTCTGGCAGCCTGGCCACCCACCCCATGGGGATCCTGGCCATCCTGCTCGGGTGCCTCTTCCCTTGCAGTCCATCCAGCCAGCCTGCCTACGGATGGAACGGCCGAAAGGAGCCACGGCATAAAGTTTACATGACACAACTTGGGAATGACCCAAATAGCACGCTATTCACACATAGGGTATTAAAAAAAAACCAAAACACAACCATTTTTTTAAGGACATGCTTTATGGCACATTTGAAGGAGTTGAGACTTCCACAAATATTAAAGAATTGTATTTCAGGATGCAAAACTGTTGTTTAATGTTGGATTAAAGCAGCTTCCCAGGAATATGCCCTCTGCTCCATAGCAAAATGTAGATCCCACAGGCATCTTCCTTAAAAACAAAGCGTCTGGAGTGCCCTCTCCTGAAACACCTCCCAGATTTCATCTCATCTCTTGAAAGCTTTCTGATACACTCCCACAGCCTAAACTACCAGCAGGGCAGGAGGTAGGTCCAAGCTATTTACTGATGCCTTACAGCAGATCAAAAAAGGCTGAATCTCGGGTTAAAAGTTTCCTGAAGAAAACATGAAAAAATTGATTCATCAGATACTCTTCAACAAAGGCCAGAAGACAGGGCTACATATTAAAGCCAATTGTGATAGCTGTCTGTGGCAGAACAGCATTTAACAAACCACTACAAAGCCTGCACTCTTCCATTTTTTGAGGCAGATCAACAGCTTTCATTATGAAACAGAATCATATAATTACAAATCATAAATACTCTCAGACTGAAGAGGAAATGAAAATGTCAGTAACATGAGATTCTACCTCATAATCTTATTATTTTATTTTAAAAAAGCAAATTATATTAAGGGATAATTTTCCACAACTATTCAAAACAGCAGGTCAGCTTAAAGCAATGCATGCTATCAGACTGACATGCTCAGAGTTTTATTAGAAAGCATGTGTATTTTAATCTCTTTCCATTTCTGTGTGATGAAAATACCAAATTTCTGACCATTTTGCTGATGTAACCAGTACATTAATACTGCAATATGTGACTTCTAGTAATTAAAATAGCTTCTAGCTTAAAAGTATGACAAAGTAATACTTTCATAACAAGCATAAAGTGGTATAGCAGATACACATATCCAAAAAATGTAAACAAATAAAGAAAACCAACTACAAGAATACAAAACAACATTGCTTCCCCACTGTTATGGTTCAGAACACATAAGTTAAGTTACCTGTGTTTGCTTGCCCGCTATGCTGGAATACAGGATAAGATGTAGAAATCTTTTTCAAACAAACAAACAAACAAACCTCCAAAACAATAACAAAAAAATCTCCACACAACACTTTTCCACAAAAACCAAATGATTTTTTCTTTTTTTTCCACTCAAACAAGCTTCCATTATTGTCTTTTAATTCTAAGATCACATCGGATGTTTAGACAGAAAATCAGCTGGTAGACGTTAGTTTATGTGGTGGGTTGACCCTGTCCCCTCCTCAGCTGGACAGGGGTCAGAAAATAGAATGCAAGGCTCATGGAACAAGGTCAGGGCACAGTCATTCACCAATTACCATCACAGGAACAACAGATTCAGCTTGGGGAAATCAGCCTAATTTATTACCAGTCAAATTAGAGATGGGTAATGGAAGAGTCGCTGATGGGCTTGGCCATGGCCAGTGGTGGGTCTGTCGTGGAGCCAGTTGGCATTGGCTCTGTTAGACACTCAGGAAGTTTCTGGTAGCTTCTCACAGAAACCACCCCTGTGGCTGCCCGCTACTAAAACTTGGCCATGCAAACCCAGAACATATTAGTAAATTCTCTCATTGCTAGATGACAATGTAATTGTTGAAAATAATCTGTTTATCTGAGATGACTGCTACCTGCATCAGCAGATAGAGAATGCCAAATCAAAATACTTAAAAGTTTCAAATTATAATAGCTGGAATTACTTAAATTTTGAAATCATTAGTAATATATATTCACATTTATCTAAAAAGAGCAAATATATGATTACTATCTTTTGTACACCTAAAAATTTAGTATGTGAAAGCGTATTTGTCAAATACTCCCCTGATCATCTTTTCCTTACACTTCTGTCTTCCTAAATTAAAGTGAAACATAAGCTATCAGTATGACAAAGATCGGAGTAACTCATTATAAAATATTTTTTTCTCAGTCAACTAATTTTTATTAATGCTTTTCCAGACAATTTTATTGGTACTTCTTGCTAAATTCTACAGGAACTCACAAACACAGTTTGTAAACAGAATCTGGGTTCTCAGTAGGATAGAAATGTATTCCTAGGGAGCTGAAATACCAAACCTATAGCCTTCCCATTTATTAATAAAACAAAGGCTGAATAAATTTCCAAATGTTCCACACAAATACTCAAAAGGAATGTAAAATTTAAATAAAATAGTTTAATAACTCTACAATGCATCCGTTTTGATTCACTGGGATGTGTTTTGTGCCTCAGGACTTCTAGACTGCTGGTTGTTCAGATGGCTCACTCACATTTATTTGTATCAACAAATAAACAACAAATCTCTACCAGGAGATCATTTCAGCAGTCTGGGGAAGTTTTTTCTCTTCTGTAAGAGATCTCTAAATGAGGTCTCTTAAGCTGTAATAAGTTGTAAAAAGTGCCAGGTTTTTAAGTGATTTCTAATGTATTTTTCCTAGAATTTACCAGGTCATTAAAAAGGTGATCTCTATTGAAAAGCAAATTCTTGAGACAAATAAACTGAAGTCAATTTCACATCTACATAGTGGGGGAAAAAGTCAAAGGCAACCCTCACTTCTATCTGACTAGAAATTCAAGTTGAAATATCATCATAATCTTTTTTCACATGAAATCCAATCATGGAAATACTTAATCAGTGACCTGTCAAACTCCTCCTCATGACAGTATCAGTATCAACAAATAATGCCCTGAGGTTTCAATATGCATTGACTTTTCTATTACTCCACTTAGTGATAAACCCAAAACCAGAATACAAACCGTGACCTACTTATTCCATTTTAGAGATTTCATTTACTGCCTCTAGTGATAAACTAGACTACTCCCCAAGGGCTACATCCGCATCTGAATCTGAGAGGGAAAATGAACATAATCCCAAACTCTTAACAGTTAAGTCAAAGCTGAAATTCTGTCCCTGAGAAAAGAACATCCTTGCACATACTGTACAGGACAACCATCTGTCTGAATACATCGACAGAATATTTTTGTCTGAACAGCTACCAAAATCCCCAAACAGAACATAAAACTTGCTCAAAATTAAACATAATAAGCATTCTAAAAGTACCATGATGCAAAAAAACCCCACCCCAAAACAAAACAAAAAGCCCCTGCAGCATTACTTATTAATTTAAACTGAAAGATATCTTCTTGACATCAGGCAATGAACTTCAGCAGATTTATTCCTCCTTTGCATCTGTGCTAATTATTCAAACTTTGTTCTATTTTTTACTGTGCTGACACCTTTCAATAGCTTTAAGTACTGGGAAAAAAAAAAGGGGAAAATAATTGGTCTAAAATACAGCACATCAACAAAAACAGCATGCTCACAGTCCTCCATGCAAACATCGACAAGGGCATTACTTGGAATATCACTTATACAAGGACCAGAAACCCATATCAAATGGGTTCACAGGAGATAAAACACTGTGCCTAGAAAGATAACAAATACTGTCTTTAGGGGATTATGTGGTGAGACTCTGCATGTCTGTGAGCTAAACTAAGCTACAGAAGCAGCTGAAAGGAGATAAATGACACCAGCATATAGTTTAAGGGAACTTGCTGTTACAGGACGATTGAGATTTGCACTGTTCAGGCAGTAGTTGTAGGGTCAGTGTGTTCTTCCAGATTCTCCTGAAAGTGTTCTTTTTTCCTACAGCCAAGGACTCTGAGCTCTTCCAAATTAAAAGGTGTGGTCAGGTACTTGCAATAAATATGGAAAAAAAATTAACCTGTTTCAAGTAAAGGAGGCTGGCATTTTGAGAAAAAGAGTTTGGTGTAGTTTAGTTTGTTCACATTAAAAAAATAATAAATTAGACACTCAAAGGCAGGGAAAAAACAGTCTCTTGCAGGGTTGACACTTAGAAGTTAGTGTCAACTTCCTTTTCTACTGCTCCATATGTAAGTATTACATTAAATACCTGATCACTACAAGAGTGTTACAAACCTTGTTGTAACCCACCACTATTTAATAAACCCAAGATATAATTAAGCTGATTAATTTTCAAGTAGGAGAAAACAACTTTTAAACTTTTCAGGAGCTCATCTACTGAAAACATATATACTCTCTCCTTTGTCTCAAAATGTAATGTATTGCCTCTGTGGCAAACAACAGATTAAATTACCTGGGATATAATTCATTCCCTTAAACTATTTACATATTTCAATATACAAATTAACCTAAAGATTGATGAAATATGTGTTCAAACCAGTGTTGAAAATATTTACTTTTTCCACCTCAAACCCTACTCATTTATAAACAACAGATTCTATTCCTGAAATAATCTGAGTATGCAATTTGAAAATACGGCAATATATACCCCTTTATAAATTCAATTTCTGCATCTTTATGATGGCAAAAATGAGAACAAAATCTTTCAGATACATAATTTATTGGGAAAGTTTTAAAAGAAAACAGAATGACTACACTAAAATGAGGAATTCCATTATCAGCTCAAAAGTGAAGCTCAAAAATACTGCAAAACTATACAAAATTTAAATATACCAATACAACTCTCTCTTCCCTCCATTCTCCCAAATATTCAACAGTGTTTGCACATAAGTCAATAAAGATTAGGGGAACACAGGTACTATCTGGTATCTGCTATCCCTAACTATTTAGGGAACCGAGAATAAAGCAGCTATCACAAAGTAACAATACCCTTTTTTTCTTCCTTAATATCACAGTAGCTTTAGTTAGGCATTGTTCATATGGCCTTTTGGTAGCCTACTGTTCCCATAAATCCATCAGCAACAAAAAGAGAGCTAAGGAGATCTCCATCCTTTAGTGGACGAGGGGGGAAACAGTGACAAAGGATGAGGAAAAGGCTGAGTTACTTAATGCCCTCTTTGCTCAGTCTTCAGTAGTAAGAAGGCCAGTGGCAACCTGGCCTGTATCAGCAATAGTGTGGCCAGCATGACCAGGGCAGTGATTGTTCCTCTGTACTTGGCACTGGTGAGGCCACACCTCAAATCCTGTGTTCATTTCTGGGCCCCTCACTACATGAAGGACACTGAGGTGCTGGAGAGTGTCCAGAGAAGGATGATGGAGCTGGTGAAGAGCTCAAGTCTGATGAGGAGCTAAACACCCTGATGAGGGTGTTTAGCCTGGAGAAGAGGAAGCTCTGGGGAGACCTTATCTCTTTTTACAACCATCTGAGTACCTGTAACAAGGTGGGTGTCAAGTCTCTTCTTCCAGGTAACAAGCAATAGGACAAGAGGAAACGGCCTCATTTAGGATGTTTGGATGGGATGTATGTCTTCAGCAAAAGAGTTGACAAGCATTGAAGAGGATGTCCAGGGAAATAATTGTGTCACCATCCCTGGAGGAATTTAGATATGTAGATGCAGTAATTAGGGAAACAGCATAGTGGTCAACTTGGTAGTGTTAGGTTTACAGTTGGACTAGATGATCTTAGAGGTCTTTTCTGACCTCAGCAATTCTGTGGTTCTAAAATAATAATAAATGTTTATTTGCTACAAACTGAAGTATTCAAATGCTTATTTGTAACGTATCCACATAATGGTGACAAATTCAAATTGTTTAGTTTCATTAACATAATCACTCAGAACAAAAATAAAAAACCAGAAACACACACAAATGTTACGTCCCTGAGAGAATACAGCTTTTATTAAATTTTCATTAAATCTAATTGTCTGATTTACTTGCAGGTTCCTAAAAAACTACTGCTAGATTCAGAGCTATTAATATGCCATTTAAAAATACAGTTCAATTATTCTGAAAGAACCTGAATTATATTTTTTTAAGAATTAATGGGATTCCCACTTCACTGTAGAGCTGTGAAGTATGGAATGACTCCAGAATTACTGAGCTATTCATCACATTAAACTGACAACCCCATATAGTGAAACCATCAAGTGGACACTCTGCAGCCAATATGCTCGAAGGTACATATCAGGTCCAAAGCAATGTTCAGGTAATTAAGAATTTAGAAATTAAATTAAAACATCGCGCTGTGTTTCAGTCTATACCTAAGGATATATTAAATACTAAGTACCCAGAGACACCAAAAAGTACAAACATAACATACTTCTCTCATACAATGGTAAATCCAACTAGCTTGGTATCTTCTCCCAACACTCACAAGAAATTCAACTTTTTTCAGAGGTGAAAAGCAGAACCTAAATTTATCTGCATTCTGAAGTATTAGAGACTTCTTTACAAGAGTAATAAAATGTATTAGATCATAAGCAGTATTTTAAAAATTCTTCTTCAAATACAGTAATTCCCTTTGCAGTCACATCAACATATGAAGCAGAGCTAGTGAAAAGGCTTTTGCAGAGTAATAAACAATTTCATCCTTGGTCTATGTATCTATCCATGGAAAGCGATAGACTACTACATGGGAAAACTCAAGAGATCATCTGATGGGATATGGCCATTACAAGTTCTGTATAGTATCAACAGTGCTTGCAAGAATCTACACTGATACCTAGAATGACCTCCCAGCAGCTGAGACAGTGGGAAACATCTTAGGAGAGGGTTCAGATATTGTTCAGGCATATAGAAATGCAATATATGGGAATAATTTTATGTAGTAGAAGTAGTTGATAGAACAATATTGTATAGCACTGACAGAACAGGAATTGTAATGCTCTTAACATTTACAGGTCACATCTTTTCATCTTACTTGCAGTGAACAAATAGTACTTTGAAAGCTGTCCAGTGAATAGCAGCTAAAAAACTGAATTAATCTACACTTTTGTGGACAAAATAAACTGTTATGTAAATTACTTCTCATCTTCAAAGTTGTCTGCAGATAAAGCTCATTAAAATCAATTTTATGCCAGTGCCACTCCCTTGATGTCAGCTAAATTATTCCCAGTGCGTAACTCCACATGTGTGATTAACGTCGGATCTAATAACCAGCTAGTAACAGTGAAAATCCATAAAGCTTTCTTCTGTTTCTTTCTAGGAAGTACAAAACCTGCAGAGGGTGCAAGGTACCTTAAATTATGGTAAACCACTAGATTCAGCTTCTTTCCATTTTTACCATCAACTGGAAAGTTTCACAGTAACACAAGCTTCAAGGGCAGAAATTCAAAATACAAAAGTTTGGTAAAAGGGAAAAAAATAATATTGGTTATTGAGAAAGGGAAAGGACAATCTTGAAATAAAGATGACTGCTTCTGCAGAAATAGTTCACTCCGTTATAATATTTGTGTTGGAATTGCATTAGGAAGTTAGATAAAATTGTCATGAAATACATTTGATGTGACAGTTTTTTTGTTAGTATTTTTATAATTGGAAAATGGAATTGAACTTTGTCGCAGTGTAACAAGTAACAAAACCTCCACAAAAGTAAATTAGAATACAAAAAGAAAATTCAAAATTCAAACTGATTGCAGTTCGATTCCAAATATAGTAAGAAGATTGGAAGAAAGTTGAGAAAAGTGTTTCACAGGTCAATGACATGCCATTGCAGTTTTTCAATGAAGTTATCAGTTGTACAAGGGTTGTGCTGTCATAAAAATCCTGTTGCTGGGAGTTTCTGTAAATGGACACAGTAGGAAAGAGCAAACTAAAAAGAGAACCATATGTGCTGAGAAAGTGTAAAAGTCTACCAAACACTCACAGGCTATGGAGATTTGTTGTCCTATTGCATTCTCAAGACACAAAAGAAGACCCAGAGCCTGCGGAGCATGTGTACGGCCCGCAGGCTGTGTCGGTGCCAGCGAGGGGCTGTGCAGGTCAGTCCCCATCCGAGGTGCACCCTCAGACACCAGGACTGCATGGGCTGCTGAGGGAATGCAGGACCTGTGAGGGACTCTGTGCACGCCTGCCCAGAGGCCACTGTCACACCAGTGCAGCTGTCCCTGGGGAGTGACCGGCCGGGCTGGGCTCCACACGGTGACTGGGAGTGACGGCGTGAGTGGCAGTGCCTGTGTGACAGTGTGCACCTGTGGGAGTGGCAACAGTGGCAGGAGACAAGCAAATGTACCGTGCAAGGATCTGCTTTTAATAATAGCCTTATTCTATTCATAGTAAAAGCTTAATTAATAGAAGTTGTTCTAATGCATTTTCACTGGAATCTGTCTCTGACTCACTCCCTTATCAGGGAAAAGAGAATTTACAAGCGTATTTGGATGCTCTAAATGAGATCAGGACTTAATCTCCTCCATACCCTGACATGCATTCAATACCTGCAGGACCAAGTATTTTTGTGAACGTGTAGTTTTCGTCTTTATACAATTTGTCTCTGAAAATGTACTCAAATAAATGGGTTTTTAATACTTTCATTAAAAAGAAAAGGTATTACAAACTCCAAGACATGATCAGCTCAGACCTTGTATTGGATGCATGAGGAGACTCCACCAGCCTCACAGAATGACAGATTTCTCTGAATTCTGTAATTCTGGCTTAAGTGCACTGCAATTTGTACCCATACACATTGACACAATCTCCAATAACACTTAGAAGTATCTTTCAGCAGTAATATCACACAAAACAACTCACTATTAACTGCACTGTTGCTCCATTATAAAAAAAAAAGTAAAACAACACACAAAAAAATTTTCCCAAACTAAGGAAAAAATGAAAGAAAAGAAAAATGATGTAGTAAAGAATCATATTTTCAGATGCACGGTATAGAAATGTTATTTTTAATGAGGAGAAAAGAAGACATTTTCTATGTAACTGAAGACTGACAACTTTTTTGTTTGTTGTACAGCAATATCTTTTGCCACTCATTTCACACATGTACCCCTTAAATTTTTCCCAATCAGCATCCTCTTCAACTTCAAACATTCTTAGACTGGTTTTCAGAGATATAGGTGAGACTGAGCTGCTGGCTCTTACTGACACAAGTCATTCAGAGAGCAAGTACTTCTTCCTCATGCTGCCCACATGTATACACTTTTTCTTTGAGAAAATTTAATAATGGCTGATTTTCTCTGGAAAAAAGAAGAGAAAAAGAACTTGTCTTAGAAAGCCTGTATTGTAGCATAAGAGAAGGAGGCGATTTCCTTACTCAATTTCAATGCCAATTACCAAGCTGTGCAACTTACAGATCTCACTGGGAGCCAGCACCTGCCAACTGTCACTAGACCAACAGAGAGAAAAGAGACACAGTAATGTTTTCATACACTTCTGCAGTCAGAATTAACAAAATAAAATAATTTTTAAAAATATATCCAAAATACTGTTTGCAAATGTCTGTAAAATGGTAAGAGAGTATTTCTAAAAGACTGCAACAAATATTTCTGCTTTTATATCCCACTGCACTGAGAAAACATATAAACCTGTATTTCTGGATAAGGAATTTAAATCTATGAAGGATTCCTTCATTGCTTTCAGCTGTCTTTGAAAGAGCCTTCTAGGTCTGACTAAAAAACAAGAACACAGCTGTTTCTACTTATCCATATGCAGCAATGCAAAATTTGCAACTAAAAAACTCAACCTTTTAAGTGTCCCTATCTTCCCACAAACTGAAACATAAATTAATTGGTAGACTACAACTCCTCCCTCAAAAATGGTCCAATTATATACAGTAAATCACAAATGTATGCAAAAATGTGTGTAGTATGCCTTTATAATGTAGAAGTGTAAGGAAAATAAAATTCTTGAAAATGTAACAACTGAACTACAAATACTTAAAAGCAAAGCTTTTTGTGTATGCAAAAGTAAAAGGTTTTAATAAAAATTCAGATCCACAGTACCAGTATATTCAATCACCAAGCAGTTTCTTGAACTGGTAGGCTTGAATTAGTCTTAGGGGTTTTTTCCTATCAAATCTTCAAATCATCATTAAACATAATAAACCCACTATATGAATTTGCATTTTTGATTATATGCTCCTGTACATAATACAAGAAAATATCTCCTTGTCTGGTATCGCAGTCTTTTTCATAATTTTCTTTAATTTTTTAGACATTTTAAGAGATGGCAGGCTTGCAGTTCAAGTTATGAATTAGATACTGGGTTTCCATATTACATCCTGGGATCAGGTGAAGCCCATGATCTTGGCCAGTCAAGGCTTCTAAGATGTTCAGAATTGCCATTCAATTAGCAGCAAATGTTCAGAGACCAAATCAGCACTTGCAATTCTTAGATGCCTTTCACAGGAACGATGTCTGAGAGACAACTACCTGTTAGCAGACAGATAATTTCACAACTTATGTTCCCAGTTGGAAGTATCTTGAAAGACCTAACATAACTTCAAGAACATAAGAATTTGTTACACTCCTGCCACTTTTTGAAATCCCTCAGTTGACCCAGTTTTTGACACATGGTCAGTAAATTTATGAGCAGTCCTAATCCAGACTAGGGCAAAATCAGACTACTTGTTTTAAATTATTGATGTGAATTTAAACTCATGCAGACAACTTCAGACTGAACAACAGAACAAGCTAGGCAAATCAAGAAATGTATGTTTGCACTTGTTAGCTACTGCCTCCTCTGACCCAGCTTCTAAGTTCCTATCCTGAGATGTGAGATTATATCTGCCTAAGGAGTTCTAAGGCCATCAAGAGCACTTCCAGGGAAGATGAAAGAACAGTCCAGGATGAAAGCCTGGTTTACAAGTTTTAATGAGCCTTGAATTTGGAGACAAGCATGAATACAAACAATGTATCAAATTAATATATCCAGGAAAAGAAAATGTTGCTATTTTTCAGGAAGAGTAAATTAAGTTTTAAAATGTCACCCAAATGCACACACTGGCATTTTTTCATGTGTACTAAACAAACTCCCAGGAAAAGATCCCATAGAACAGGAATAATGAAGTCCGAATAAATAAAATTACCCTGTAGATTAAGAGACATAAGCCCCTGAAAATAAATATGCTTTTTACAGAAGTTCTTAGCAACATATTGAAGGATTGTTTAGAGGAAGCAGAAGTGTCTGTGTTCTGTGAAGTTACTGCCAATGCCTCAATATTGATATTCTATACTATGGTAAACACCTTCAGCCAGAAAGAGCTCAGTCCAACCCCAAACTTGCATCTCAATGATAACGGTTAAAGGCCTAATGTTAACAGCTAACAAAAAGTCCTCTCATTTAAATTCACCTATTTTTAACTCTGAATTTTGTGTTCTGACAAGACTTTCATATGAGGAAGATACACTGACAAGCAAAAAAATACTGAGAATGTATATTCAACAACTGTTTCTCCCAGAACAGGCAAAAATTAGCCCTTGGACTCTTTGGAATGATTACCAATGATTTATGAAGCTGAACTGGAATTTCCCTGCTGATACACCAAAATTTCAAAAATTTAGTTTAGCAGCTAACAAATAACCATATTTCCCTTTTAATTATTTTAGTATCTTAGATTATAATGTATCCAAGACAAATGCCAAGAAACTGCTCTCTGGCTGCTTGCACACCCCATTAAATAGCACAATATCTAGCGAGTACCCACACAATAAATGTTTTACCCTTTTAGAAAGGCACTTGTTACTTACTAAAAAAAGTTTAATACCTCATTAAACATGAAAGTCCTTGAAAAATAGGGCAAGAATATCCTAAATGTTTGGAGTGCTTTAGTTTAGACAGTCACAAATAAGTATCAAAACTGTTCTACCTAGAAGCATGCTAACCTTAACATGCGGCTGTCTAGAGACAGGTACTAAACTGCTGGAATAAAAATTACATTTCAAGGTGTTCTATATCCTTCACTGTGCTTATATTAATCCAGTTTTCTTTCAAGCTGGTCTCCAAAGAATGTCTAAAAGCTGATTAGTTCTATTACATTAAATAAGTAGGTGCTTTGGTAGTGTTAAATGATCACAGAACAGTAAATTCTGACCTGTTTTCATTGGTTTATTAGAATATTTTTGACAGTGGCCAAAAAACCACATATATTCCTTCCACGCTCTCCTTTCTTCTCTTGGCACTTGTACCATACCAGACTGCTTGGTATTTGTTGGTTTGGGGGGGGGAGGGGACTGGTTTGTTGTTGTTTTTTAAAAACAAAAAACTGCACAACACATACACAGGGAACCTTAGTGACTACTTGCAGGCTTTATCTAATCTGTCAGTTTAAATACTATGTTAGCAACACTGCCAAGGATAAGATCAGCTAAAAATATTTAGTAGGTCACAAGAGCCTGCTCCATGAATGTAAATAAAACTGAGGTAATACATAAGTATATGGTAATGCACTGAAGTATATTTCCTTCAGAGCTGTCCTAGTTAAAAAAAAAATCCTATGCAGATAGTCTGTGCTTCCATTCAGTATATGCACAGGCAAAGTCTGGATTATATGAAGATGCTGTAACTTCAGATACAAACATCACATTTGACTGGAGTTAACCCTTCTGAAGAAAAAAAAAAAAGCCTTTCTATCTTTTGAATGCTTCAAATAAGATCTCATAGAAATGAGACAAAACAGGTTTTATGGTTCAGCCACATTTAAGACTGGGTCAGCTGGTCTGTAGAGAACCCACAGAATGTATTACTATAAAAGAATGTGAACGGATGTGGCAACAGCTGTGCTTTATTACAAACCTGAGGCTGTTTTAACTACAAAACTTCCTTTATGCCTTTAAGTTTCTGTAGCAATCTCTGCCATTCTGAGCAGCAGATTAGTAAAACCCCATTTTCACAACAAAAAAAATACTTGGTTTAATTCAAATGTACCTTCTTCTGTGTTTCACCTATACAGTTAAGTGTAAATTAACCCTTTTTCTAACATATACCACTTTTGTCCGTGCCCCAAAATCACATTTTGGAATCGCACAGCCTGATAATAAATGAATCGAAAAACTGCTGGTAATGAAAATGCAGTCATGTACCTTTAACTCAAAACCCTTTATATATCTCAAATATTCTTAGCTAATAAAACACAGATCATCATCACATTAAAAACAAAAAGCTATTTAATATTTTAAAACAATTATCCACTCCAATATCCCAGAGTGAGAATTTATATTGGTCTTGCTCCTGTTTCATACTGAATATGAAATTTCCAAGAAGAAACAGGGAGAAATACTTCAGTCCAAGAAATTTCTCAAGTACTGACTCATTTTTTGCACATATTGACAGAAGATCCCCAGAAGAATAAAAAGCATCCACTACCAAGTAAATGTACTTGTTAATTTCAGTAATACAATGCAATTAAGTCAACGTAATTTTTACACTGACATTTTAATAATGGAACTAGTAACTTCTAAACTCAGTTCTTCAAAATCATCCTACTTGAGATTATCTGCTTCTCTTCCCATCTGTTTTTGGAAGTATTTAATAGAGGTATCTTTCTTCTTCAGTTCACCATCTTCAAAAAATAGGAGTGCATGGGGGGAAAGACCTTGTATATAGATATGTTTGAGCATAAGAATATAAGTTAATGTAATAGTGACTGGATGAGGTCAGCGTGTCAGATAAGACAGTTAAGTATTTTTTCCATTAAGGAATTTTTTTAATAATTTTAATTAGGTTTTGCCAGTGCTCTCCAGACTCTTATTTTATAAATACCAGCTACTTAAAAGAAAATAATTTCTTCATCTAAACTCCTATATGCTTACACATACAATCTCTTCATAAAAAGGCAAGAATTACCAGGCAAACTTTTTGTGATAGGAATTACCACATACATGCATTTTTCAGTTTATGCGTCAGTAAATTTCACAAAAATATACTTTTGAATGGGGGAGATCAACACCAAGAAATGAAAGAAGCAATGGACTATTACGATGAGGCAAAGGAATTAGGATCTTATTCAGCATTCCCTTAAAACTATGACAATAAACCTTTTCTCCTACACTGACTTAAAAAAAAAACAACCCATGACCAAAGTACCCAAAGTATCCATCTAACAAGATCTAATGCAAAACTGAAACAGAAGTCAGCATTGGAACCGTTCCCATAGTTATCCTTCAACAGTTTTGTTTTGGTTTTGTTCAGGTTTTATTTGTTTGTTTTACAATAGCTGCAGAGTAGTTATGTCAAGAAAGAAATTAAAGCCATCAAAACCAAAATCATACGTAATTTTTAAAGCATAGTAAATGCTGAAGTTTCACCTTTATTTCCAAAATAATCTATTATGGTCAAGTTGTAGACTAATTCTGCCATTGTGATGGCCTGTTTATGCATTTTTTAGGGATATCATGGCTACACTTAGTCTAAGTGGCAGAACTGGATACTTCTTCAAAACATGTTAAAAACTTTTGAAAAATTGTAGGGTCAGGAAAAGTCAGAAGGAAAAGGTATAATAAAAATACAGAGCATAGAGAGTTCAGGAAGTGACAACAAGAAGGCGAAAAAAGGAGCGTTTCATAATGCCTGGCTTCCCAAGATCTATTTCAACAGCAGCTGGTCTCCCTGGGAGCTCCTTTATAATGAAAATCTTAAGTGGAAACTGTTCAATATTCCAAAGTTCATTTTTATAAAAGAAGTAAACTGTAGACTGCTGATGAAAGGGGAGCAGGGCTTCTGGCAATAGTATAAAAGAGAGATGACCTTATTCTTCAGAAGAAGACATTCAGAAAACAAAACATGTTATTTCTAGCTGCTTTTTCTCATTTATCTTAATTATTCACTCAAAAATGATCATAGTAAAAAAATGCAATGCTTTCTCTAAAGTACTACTAGTAACAGCAGAGTTCACACTTCTAGAAAGAGCAAGCCTTATCAACAGGTACATTATCCTTCTAGGTACTTTTACAAGTTTGCTAGTAACACTAGGTAAAGGAAAATAGAGTTTTTGTTCTACAACATAAACACATTTAATATAATTTCAACTTTATTTAAGGTCTTATCAGTGAGTAGTTGGCAGGACAACTGATTGCCTTTATCAAAAAAAGCTTTATTCCAAATTTCAGAGAAAGCATTCTAGTTGGAAATACAGCTATCTAGAAGGAAGTCTTCATCAAGAAATATTTGAGGTATATGACTGCTTCTCTTTTCTCACAGAAGAAAAAAAAATTAATTAGTTTATTTCTCCTAAGTTCCGGTGATTCTTAAACATGAAAAGCCTCAAAAAAAGACATAGTGAAAAACAAAACGATACATGGAAGGGTAATTTACAGTATTCATAAAATCAAGACAGCTTTCAAAAAGTTACGCATTCATCATGGCATAACATATTGAATTAGAAGTAGGCACTAAAAAAAAAAAAATCAGTGTTTTTACAGTACACAAAAATTTAAAATTTCATGGATTTCTGTCCTGATTGCGGAAAATCCAAAATTTCCCATCTCACTGAAGCTGATGTGTTAGAACCAGTCACTCTTCTGTCATCCCATCCCTCTGCTTAAGACAAGGCACCTAGTTATCTCCCCATTCAGTAAGCACCGATCATTCCCAGAAACATTAGCACCGTAACTAGGAACAACATTGAGGCAACATGAACAGCCTGTTCCACTTATCAGCATCAGTGTTTGTTTTAAATATTTACATTGATTTTGAGTATAAGATTATGTATGAAAAATAAATTTTCATAAAAAACAGTTGTATTAATAGACCCAATTCTTTTTTTCCAATGAATCTGAAGAACTACAACTTGTTACAACGTGTTAACTGATGAAGCTACTGCATCCTGCTATTATCTCCCTGAAAACAGACCTATAATAAAACATCGAGCCTAACTAATGCACAAAAAATCTGTTAGTGCATTTAAATACAATTACCAATAAAGACTATGAGGGGAATTCAATCTGTAACGTTGTTTCATTCACACACTGATTATTTTTTCCATTGGCACAGCTATCCTCTCCCTTTCAGAAAGTACTGTTTAGACTGTATATTGATGTTTTTCCCCCACAGAGAATTACAGAATAACCTCATAGGATATTTCACGCTGTAAGAGATGTCAGAATAAGGGATGTCATAGCATAATTCATATTGTAAGGGACATCAGGAGGTTTCCAGCCCAGCCTCCTGCTGAAAGCTAAGACATTTGGTCAGATTATTGGGGACTTTATTTTTTCAGTCTTGAAAACTTTCAAGGAGAGAAACTGAACAACTTTTCTGAGTAACCTGTTCCAATGCTCGACTGAACATATAAACATCTCTCCTTGATTTTTACAAACAAATTAAATTTAGCACTTGGTAAACTGAAGTGCATTACTCATATTTCATGGAAAAAAAAAACCAATTTCATGCAGAATCTAATACAGCAATAAATTTAACTGTCTAACAACTCTGAGTACTGGCTTGACTAGGAATAACTAATAGTAACACTTGTGTTCAACTCATGCTGAACTGGAGAAAATTGAATTGTCTATGGTAAAAGAGGAGGTTTCCAATAAAGCTATAAAAAGATCATCTCATGACTAAATCCTGATCTCTGTGCTCCAAGCTAACTCATTTGCATGGGAACAACATATAATCTATCCACTATATGTCAATTATGAAAGCATTACATAAATAAAAGCAAAGAACTTGTCAAATATGTATATTTCTATTTCTTCATTTTAACATACTGTATCACATTAATTATTCAGTCTGTAGTGCTGACCATAGCTCAACCATGCCCCTTATTTCAGACCCAAGAGCTACTAAGTTATTGCAAATACTATTTTACCAAAATAGTCTTTTTATCCAAAAGACTATCTTATGTAAACAAAACCACTATGGTGCAGTGGTAACTCCACCAGTTTTATCCAGATCTCAATTCAATGAGAGGCATACATCATATCTTTGTAAGTATTTGTCTCAAGAGGCTGTAACAAAACCTTGACATAAAATGAAAAAAAATTAGTATGAATCCAAACAAAACCCAAATCATCAGTTATTTTATTTGCCAGCACAGAACCGCACAAAACTTAATTAAGCAAAATTACAGGATTTGCTACAGTCAGAACTTCTGATTCTCTGCATAATTAGGACTACTAGGGTTGCTGGGCATTTCTAATGTTTACAGCTACTTACAACTTTGTCAAAGTGTCCTTCTGTCCTTGCTTTCTCACAACGCATATAAAACATATACTTAAATGCACATCGAAAAATTTGTTCAATATTTTAATTTTTAAAAGGAACAATGGAGGAAAACCACAATAATTTTTCTTCAAAAAATGTTTGTGACTATGGCTTGAAACCGTCAGCATAGACAAGCCTCAAGTTAATGCTATGCTCTTTCATTTATCTCTGAAAATGTAACAAAGACCAACCAACTTCTAAGAAGAAAGTACTCTCCTTTCAGTGGAGAAGCCACCTAATAGTCTCTGAAGAGGAATAAAAATTGAGACCAATGTCTTCTAAAAGCACAGAAAATTGTCTGGAGACTGAGGAAAGGAGACTAGACTGGGCTGACATAGAAATCAGGATGAGGAAGCTCCTAGGAATAAAGAAAAGTAAATGGAAGGCAAGCTGACGGGAAAAAAGGAAGGGCTGAGGAGGAAAAAAGGACTGGTTGAGACAAGAACCCAAAATTTGGAATGGTCAAGCCCAGGAACACCTAAAAAACTAAGACTGAGATTGGCCACAGGACGATAAAGAAACTGTGATTAGGACAGATATAAATGATGAAGTGAAAAGGACTGTGCTTGCAGAAGTCCAGCAAGAGCCCTCATGCACCACAACACATTCTAAAGCCTACAGTAGAAAGGACTTCAGTCTTCCACCACTTTTCCACCACCTGAGCAAACGCACCACAACTTAAGCCATTCTGTTTTACCACTGTTGTACGTAAAAGGGACTGCACTCTTACAATGCTATCACTCGTGATGGTCAAAGTTCAGGAGTTTTTTGCAAAGGATTAAACTTCTCCAATTCTCTTTGTAACCACTGTAGGTCCAGTACAGTGAGACAATAAGGAATTTACTCGGAAAATTGAAATTTTTATGCATTTTCTTGGTTTGTGTGTTGGCTTGGTTTTGTTTTGGTTTTTTTTTTTTTTCATTCCCTTAAATTTAATTTTCTAGGTTTTAAGGAAGTATATGGGACATGTATGCCCATTTTACTTCACAAACAACACAAAATAACATTATTAAGGTTACTTAATCAAGCACTCAAAGGGTGTAAAATGACAAACTGTTGTCGGTGCAACCATAATTAACTTCCCTTGGGTGTGTTTTTTATAATATTTAAATAAACATGTGCTTCTTATTCAAAATTACCGTGCCACAGAAGATGATAGAGAACTTAATGCTTAATCCTTAAGATAAGGCTCTTATCTACTGAAGAACTGGACTTGCAGAAAGAAAACGGGACAGTGGCTCTGTAATATGCCACAAAGGCTTTAATTACTAAAGTTCCCTCTGTTGTAGTTTCCCTCATTCCCCTTACTATCATGCAGCAAACCATTTAACCTAAAATGTCCGTAGTTTGTAATTAACTGTAAATTCCTCTTTTTCCCCATTCACTCTGTAGATATACTCACAGACGTGGAGCAGTCAGGGCTGTTATAAAAAGCAGTAGCAGGTATAACTTGAGCAACATATTTACAAGAATTATAGAAATTCCAAACTGGACACCAAAAATGAGTGAATACTTTTCATCTAACCCTCTTTGTGCCTCTGTTAACCATCTGTAGAAGTCTTGTCTCATCTTAGGTAGTGTTTGATGAACTAATAATACTTTGTGGGGCATTCTGATCACATAATGATAAGCACTTTAGCAAAGCTCATACAGATGTTATCAGTTCTGTCTTCAAAGCAGAGCTGAGTAACATGGAATAAATAAATCATGGGCTCACACAACGATCAGTGAGAAATACTGAATTCTCTTAAGTGAGCTCAATCTATCCCATGCAGCGAAAGACAAGGCTCCTGTGGAAGAAAAAAGAAGTATGTGATCATGTCATTAAGACTGTATCAGAAGTACATACTCAAAAAGGTACTTAAAACCTCTTGGTTCCATAAGCTTAATAATGTGGGGATTTCTCTACTGAAGGGGTTTAAGATACTCAATTTAAAATTCTATGAAATCAAGAAGGTTCTTGCATAACCATGAAGCTGTGTTGAGGTTGCATTACTTTTTAGCACCTCTCAGAAGTAAAACTGGAAATCTCTTGTTGGTTTAGAACGGCATTGTGGATAATACAAATATGGACAAGAACAGAAGTCTTTTGTGTAGGTTATTTTTACTTTTTGCAGAATTTAGAGACGGAAAAGATTTTTTTTTATAATGAAAACTATCACTGAAGACAAACTAAGCAACTGATGCTGACAACGCACATTTGAATGTAAACGACCAAACAAAAGCTTCATACTATCAACAATTTTCAAGGTGAGTTCTTAATAATGAAATTTTGGTCCATTATTATTTATACAACATGGGCCAAAGATCATCCTTTCACAGAGATCTGTACAGTATTTGCACAGCAAGGACATTTAGAAGTTAGTGGTAGATGAAAAACACTGAGAATTTTTATAAATTCAAGTTATTTCAGAAAGCTTTCCCCTATCTTATACAATTTCAAGGACTGTGTTCATTATTTTTACTGGTTTACAAGTAATTCTATAGAAAAGAGTGACACTAAATAACATATTGGTTAATACTATCTTTGATACAGCCACCTCTGCACAGGTGGCTGCATTTTAAAGGCATATTTTTCCCTAAGTTGTACAGCCGAATAATTACATAAGGGCTTATTTTTGAAACGTTAACAAACCCTTAAATGTTTCATGTGCTTTAATGTAACTGTATTATAACATTGTTATATAACTATGACTATGTGAGAATATAACACCCGAAAACATTCGCAGCTCAGAGGTCACAGCTTATTTTCATTACTAAATGGAGCATAGTTGATTAACTGCATAGATAATCTTCCGTAGGCTTCATAAGCAGAATTAAACAGCTCTTCATAGAGCAGATGCAATTCCTAAAGAGCCGCTCACCGAGGTGCAGCTCAGGCGCGGCACCCTTGGGCAGGCTCAGCCCTTCCAGGTGCCTTTTAGCGGAGCTCAGCAATGGCATTTCTGCCCTCACCAGCAGGTTACTACAGCCGCTCCGAATTACTGACATTTACGGAAACGCGGCACTGAAAAAAAGGAGAAATTAGCATTTTGCAAGGTAAAAACAAAGTGAAACGCTATTATTTTTATCGCAAGAAGGTGCAGTGAAAAAAAACCAACACCCTTTTTAGCCCGTCACCAGTAAACACACCCAAAAGACAGATGTATCGGCGTACGGCGCAAGGCTGCGGCTGCTCCGGCACACAGACCATGGTGCTGAAGTGATGCGCTGGAAGACCACGGTACGGACGCGTTTTTACACACGCTGCCAAAATCTATACGTGCGCCGTAGCAAACGGAGAGGAAACCGCGCACGAGGCTTCCCCTGCGGCAGCATCCCGGTCCCTCGCCNAGGGGGATTACCCGGGGCAGGCGGCCCACTTTCGGCAGCCCCGGGTGCCGAGTAATCCCGTACCCAGCGGGCAAGTGCCCTGGAAGGGGGCGGCTTCCCCCAGCCCGCCCCGCTTCCCGTGCCCGGTAAGGGCCGCCGCCCCCGGCCGCCGCAAAGGAATGGGTTCCACCGTGGGCCGTGGCGGAGCTC